>JAPCYS010003949.1:0-44029 GCA_028641055.1 Alopecurus myosuroides
TGAGGCATGTTTTGCCAGTGCATCCGCGGGTGCATTTATGCTTCGCGGGACGTGGACAACTTCGATATGTTCGAATTTGTCCATAAGTCTCCGAGCCGCCGCGTAGTACGGCAGTAGCTCCGGCTTACGGACCTCGTATATGTTGTTCACTTGACGGACGATGAGTTGGGAGTCCCCGTAAGCCTTCAATGAGCGCACCTCCATGGAGAGCGCTAGAAGGAGTCCGAAGATGAGTGCCTCATACTCCGCCTCATTGTTAGAGCACTCCTCCTTCATGAGAGAGAAAGAGTGATATATCACTCCCCCTTGTGGAGTCTTGAACACCAATCCGGCGCCCGCTCTCCGCCTAGGAGCGCCATCAGGGTCGGTTTCAGTGCGAGATGCACCGTCGAAGTAGAGTGACCATGGTGCCTCAGGCTCCATGGTGAAGACCTCCTCGTCTGGAAGGTCGGTGATGAGAGGAGAGTCATCTGGCACCGGTTGAGCCGCAAGGAACTCTGCCAAGGCTTGTCCTTTTATCGCCTTCTGTGGTACAAAGGTGAGATCAAACTCCATCATGAGAAGAGCCCATTTTCCAAGTCGCCCAATGAGTGCAGGCTGACTTAGCACATACCTTATGGGATCCGCCCTTGCCACGAGCTGGATTTCGTGATTTAGCATGTAATGCCTCAGCTTCTTGATTGAGAACATTAGGGCCAAGCACAACTTCTCTATCGGCGAGTAGTTATGCTCAGCACCTACCATAGTGCGGCTTAAGTAGTAGCAAGCCACATCCTTGCCTTCTTCGTTATGCTGGGCAAGCAACGCGCCCAACGAATTGGGCAAAGCTGCAACATAGAGTATGAGTGGGCGCCCTTTTACAGGGGCTGCCAAGATTGGAGGATTAAGTAAGTACCTTTTGATGCTATCAAAGGCACCTTGGCATCCCTCATCCCACACGAACGGAGCTCCTTTCTTCACGAGGTGTGAGAAGGGCTGAATGCGTCCGGAGAGATTGGAGATAAAGCGTCGAATGTACGCCAGCTTCCCCTACAAAGTCCTCAATTCCTTGAGGTTTTGGGGTGCCGGCATGTCAAGGATGGCCTTGATCTTCTTTGGCTCAACCTCGATGCCTCGGTGGAGAACCACGAAGCCAAGGAATAGGCCGGTTTGTACGGCAAAGGCGCACTTGAGTGGATTCATCTTGAGTTGATGTTGACGTAGTCGTTCGAAGACCACGCGGAGGTATTCTTTGTGGTCTCGTCGTTCTTTGGTCTTCACAACCATGTCATCGACATAGCACTCCACTTTATGGTGGATCAAGTCGCCGAGAACACGCGTCATGGCGCGCTGATACGTGGCACCGGCGTTCTTCAACCCAAAGGGCATGACGGTGTAGTAGTAGTTGCCCCTTGGGGTTCTAAACGCGGTGTTGATGGCGTCATCTGGGTCCATCTTGATTTGGTTGTAGCCAGACGAGCCATCCATAAAGGATAGCGCGCCATGCCCCGTGGTGGAGTCGACGATGATTTCCGTGATCGGAATAGGGAAGTCGTCCTTGGGGCACGCACAATTCAAGTCGCGGAAGTCCACGCAGATGTGGACCTAGCCAGTCTTCTTCTCCACAGGAACGATGTTGGCCAGCCACTCAGTATATTGAGCCTCCTTGATGAAACCTGCAATGATTAATCTGTCTACCTCTGCGATGACACGATCTTCAAATTCTGGCCTTAAGTGTCGTGGTGCTTGTTTGACGGGGCGACACCGCGGATCAATTGCTAGCTTGTGTGTAACAACACGGGGGCCCAGCCCCGGCATCTCCTTGTAGCTCCAGGCGAAGCAATCCTGATACTCCATCAGGAAACTTCGATAGCCTTCTCGCTCCTCCTCCGTCAGCGTGGCGCTAACGAAAGTGGGGCGCGGATGCTCCACCGTCCCGAGGTTAACTTCAACAAGCTCATCGATGGTGGGTTGCCCACCATCTTCAAGCTCTTGTGGAGCTGGAGTGGTGTCAATCTCCTCCTCCAGCTCGGGTTGCTCTCCACCGGCGTCATGTTGTTGGCGAAGGACGTGACACTCAATGTGAGCGTCATCCCCAGAGCTGATGGATATGGCATGGCACATGGCTCGTGACTTGCCATCGTGTCCATCGCCTCCAGCGTCCGAGGCCTGACGCTTGATGTAGCCAAGTCCATACTTGGGCATTGCCTTGCCCTTTTGCTTGATGAAGGCCTCCGATTGCCTCCACCATTCCTCGCATATGGAGGGTGGTGGGGGCATCCTATTGTTCCTCTGGAGGGTGATCCCGGCGCTCGCTAGGAGACGAGTCATCCTGGGCTCGGCTTTTATTGTTGATAGCACGTCCTCTCTGTCAAGAACAGGGTTAGGGAGTTCAAAAATAGAGTCACAGTGCTTCACCTGAGGGACTTTGTAAAATAAAGTCCTTATTCTAGACCTTGGAGAGCTTGTAATCGCCCAAACTTCAAGTGGGGAGGTTACCGATATGTAGAGCGACGGGGGCTGCACGTCCTGAGCTCCCCTGAGTGCTTCTTCGATAACTCCTTTCTTAGCCGCTCCTTTTGTAGGAGAGAGCTCTTCGTTGGGAGCACCCCGTGCTCGAAGTGTTAGAGGCGCATTGTTGGCGGTCTCCGGCAAGTTGCGGCCTTGAGCACCTGTAGGGCTTCCAAGCGTTAAACGATCGGATTCTGGATGCACCGATGTTGATGAAGTAGATGGAGGATCACGTGAAGGCTTTGCGGTAGACCTTAGCGTGATTGGTGGTGATGAAGAAAACCTTGCCTTCAACAACAACGGTGTCGTGGGATAATCACGGCAGACGTTACCGGGGGTAACTAATCTTGGGGCAAGACGACACAGGCGTTTGGGAGAGGGTTTAGCTCAGAGGAAAACATGATGGTACTCGATCTGGCAGCCGGCAATCAAGTCGCCGAGTCTTCGATCTCGATATATTAACTCAACTCTCGTGTTACACTAGATGCTCGATATCAAGCGATATTGCTAGAACTCTTGGATCTCCCTCAACTAGTCCTAGGGGCCGGTTTATATAGCACCCGGGCCCCCTGGTTTGCCCTCCAAGGCGCACCCTGAATCCTACCCGGACACTGCATACAAACCCTAGCTTTCCTTGTCGTAACCCACAATCCGGGTTACCAGGACTATGAACTTGGGCCTTCTAGAAGCTCCCTTATCTTTAGCCGGATCTTGCGCAGCGTCCATTGGGCCGAGTTACACCTTGGTGTTGGCCTACCGGGTTAAGTAGTCCCCAGAATAGCTTGGGCTTCACGAGATTCTCTTTGAAGCGCACGCTATTCCCTGCAAAATTATCAAACTTACAAATTCAATGGAGGCCGGGTTAAATTGCTTTAATAAACAGCCAGGCCTATCTCCAAGGTGGCCATATAATAACCCG
This sequence comes from Alopecurus myosuroides, assembly GCA_028641055.1. Taxonomy (NCBI): domain Eukaryota; kingdom Viridiplantae; phylum Streptophyta; class Magnoliopsida; order Poales; family Poaceae; genus Alopecurus; species Alopecurus myosuroides. The sequence continues at coordinate 3,410 of JAPCYS010003949.1, forward strand.
GCTTTCTCCAAGTCCTTTGCTCAGCTTTTCCGGGTCAACACCGTGATAAGAATGTTTAAAGACCTGATTCACTTACTCGATAATTGCCCCTAGTATTGCGGAAAAGATCTCCTTCTTATCTCTGTCCGGATATCTGGGTCAGCACTTAAAGCATATATCACGAAATCCGTGCAGGTAGCCGTTATCCCGAAATCCCCGGCTCCCACCCGTTGGACTAGGTTTATCCACCCACTCTTTATAAATAAGGACCCAGGCAACAACCTAGCCCCCAACGGTTCATTCCAACTCCTTCTCCTTCCTCATCTCTCACGCTCGCGCAACACCACAACAAGAATCTCAAGCTCGCCGCCGGAGCCAAACCGCCGCCGGTTACGTTCGCTCCCGAACCGCTCCGCGCCGCCGCCGAACTCCACCGCAGCGCCCTCATCTTGCCCACCGGGAATTGCGAAGGAATATCCAGATCGCGTCGTTCGCCGCCGCCGCGCGTCACTCCAGTAAGTCCCTTGTAGCCATTAATTCAATCTCGCAATTTTTCGATTTACTCTAGATTGAATCTAGGTCAACCCACGGGAAATTTTTTCTTGTGGCGTCGGTTTAAACTTGCTCAGATGCCCGATGACTCCTCCAATAGCCCGATTAATGATCACACACCACTCCCCTACCATTATTATTTATCAATTTCTTCGTAGAATCGTTCGCAAGTTTTCCAACCTAGATCCATTTCATCCCAACTTTCTGTGCATGTCATTGATACCCGGAAAATCCTTCTCTTCTGGTTCTTTTGCTTGCAGTAGATACATGGGCAATCATCCGTCTTCCTCAAACACCTTTCAATACGTAAGTAACCAATAGCTTCCATAATTACACTTGATACCCGGATAATTCTTGTAGTCTTCGCTCTACGGCATGATACCCGGATAATTCTTAATATTCATATCTTCTCGATACTGCATGCATACACTCGGGTAATTTATGATCTCCGAATCTCATTTCTTGTACTTCTTTGTCTTGTGTTTTCAGGTTGATCCCATGGCTCCCAAAAGGCAAGGGAAACAGCCGGCCCAGGCGAAGACAACCCAATCCATATCCGCCAATTGGGGGCGATCCACAGTCACAAAGGCCAAGCTGGAAGAGCTGGCCGAGTTGGGGGTTCTCCCCTCTCAGAAGGACATTCATTGGAGGGCGCCGGGTGACGAGACCCGGCCCACACCTGCCGAGGATGAGGTAATCTGTTTCATAGAGCACGTGACCCGGGGATTCCGTCCTCCGGGTCACCCTTTCTTTCGTGAGGTCCTGAGCTATTATGGCCTCAGGACATTTGACATAGGGCCTAACTCTATGTTGAATATTACTCACTTCATTGTTTTGTCCGAGTCATACTTGTGCACTCCGCCAAGTTTGGCCCTCTTCATTGAACTTTTCCAGTGCAAGCCGTGCCGCGAAAGCGGTGACGGTGCACTTCTCACTTGCGGCGGGGTATCCATCCAACCCCGCAAGAACTCACTAATGCCAACCCTTAATCTGAATTCCCATGTTAAACACTGGCAATTATCCTTCTTTTACTGCCACGACACTTCCCCACCCGGTGAAAAGAAACTGCCGGGTTACTTCGAGGGTCTCCTCGATATTTCTGAAAAATTCAATGCTTTCGCCCCTGACTCGGACAGGGAAGCAATCCTGCCTTTACTAGCTAGAATAGCCGTCCTCTCCGCCCAAGGTCTTCTTGGGCTCAATTTAGTGAACACTTGGGTCGATTTCCGGATCCAACCCAATTCTATCCGCACCAAGTTGATGTGCGAGTACTCGGGGCATGCCACGGACGCACTCCGATATTCCACCAAGAGCTTTGCAACCGGCGACACCAACAAAACCATCAAAGGTTTCCTGACGGAAAAACTGGAAGTCATAAAGAACATCGCCGGGTTACCTCCATTTACTCGGGAAAATCCGGCTCCAACAGTAAGACCCGATACTCATAAGCTTATTTCCACACTTTGACTAGATACTGCTTTTAACCCTTACTTTCATCTTTTTGTCTCAGGCTGATGACCCTTTCTGGAAAGTTGAAACCTCCCCCCCCCTCCAGAGACCCGGAAGAGGAAGACGAGCCAGCCAATGATGATGAAGGTTCTTATCCGAATCTTGTGTCATTTTCACTTGCATCATTTTCCTCCCATTTTAACTTTTTCCAACAATACATACTCGGCTCGCAGGGCTGGAGGACGAAGAAGAGAAGGATGAGGATGACCCATAGGCCACCGAATCTGATCAGGAAGTAACAGTCGGGGCCAAGAGGAAAGCCAGAGGAGTGGTTTCCAAGGTTCCTTTCTCTTCTATATCCTCTGAACCTTACTCCTTCGATATCATGCGTAGACTTAACCAACAATTGTCACACTCGTCACACTTGAAGGATCCTCTCCCGGTCAAATGTAGGGTGACCCGGAGTTCTCCGGGTGACGATCCCCTTAACCCCGGTATCACCACCTCACCAGTCCACCGGGTCGGTACTCCTCCACCTCAATCCTCCAAATCCCCTCAGCGTCACCCATCTCCCAACCATCCACGTGCCGGGCAATTCCGGGTTCCGCTATCGGTCCCTTTGACGACTTCATCTGCTTCCAGCAGCGAGCTCCCACCGGATTACGCTATAAATACCGGGTAAGCCTTTTCTATTTGACATCCTTTCATACCTGACAACTTTCAATCACTGTTGCTAACTGCCTCTCTCCCTTTTCTTTAGTGCTCAAGTCACAGTTAGTGACCCGGAGAACATGGAAACAGATAACCAGAAGACGGAGGAACCAACTGATAATGCGGACGCCGCGGCCGGTGATGAGGCTGAAGACGCCCAAGAACAAGATCCTTTTAATGACCCGGCCCGACAAGAAGCCGGGTCTCCAAAATCGTCTGAAGACGTGGATGAAGAGATTGAGATCCAAGATACGAGGACGGGTTCCCCAAACCCGGAGAACCAGACGGTCCGGGTCTCGACCCCAAAGTCAGGAAAAACTCTTCATCCAGAGGCTCAAGCTGCCGGTTCTTCTGGCACCAAGCCTGAAGACATGACATTCCCCTAGATGCTTAGTGCCCTTCACACCTTAAGGGCCAACGAAGAGAATATCCTGGAAGCTTTGATAGCAAAACATGAGGTAAATCCGAATAACATTGCTTGTATCTTTATCTAGCCCCAAGTTCCGGGTGAATTTCTTGATAATTTGCCTGGAACTTCATAGTATTTCCGACTAATTTATCCCTGTATCTCCACTCAGGACTTCGTGACCCAGTCTGAGAAAAAATTGGCTAAGGCCACCAAGCGTATTGAAAAGGAGGTGGCTCTGCGTGAGGCGGCCGAGGCTGAGGCCAGGAGGAGTGGGAAGATCACGAGAAAGTATAGGAGGAGGGCTCATGCAGCCGAAGATAATCTAGTGAACCTTTCTGTCCAGATTGCTGATACGTATCGCGCTTTGATCGGTATGACTCTTAGCATAATATTCATAATCCGGGTCATCCGTCTGACACATAGCCGGGTTTCCTTACTCGTGTTTTCATTTCTTTCTGCAGGTCCGGATGAAGTAACGCCGGACGAAGATGATATTGCCAAGCTGAAGACCATCAAGAGCGTTATCCGGCAACTATGTGCCGGAACCAAATGGATTCTTGAAGAACTACGGTGGCCGGGTGTTGGGCACGTCGACCTGAAGAGGATGTTGGATGCCTGCTCCACTATTCCCGAGTGGATTTGGCATTGGAAACGCTCGTCCTGCCGGGTTGGGGTAACCCGGGGGCTAGCCCTGGCGAAAGCTTACTTTCCTAAGCTAGAGCTGGCCAAGCTGATGGTCGGGTTTCCGGAATTCAACCGAGATGGGTCCAAATTTTCCCCGAAGGATTTCAAGGCCATCCAAAAAGAAGTCCGTTACTCGGCAAGCGTGATTGCTGACAGCTTGGAGCTCAATTCCATTGTCCCTTCCTATGGTGCTGATGGTGAAGCGATTAAGTCGGATCTTCCCAAGCCATACGATATGCTAGCCCGATGGAAGGAGGAAGCCGCCAAGTTGAGGGAGGAAGCTGCAAAAAAGAAGGCTGAAGCCGACTCTGCGCCTGCTACTTCCACACCAGTCGTCCCTCCTCCTGCGCGAGCCGGCAATGCTGCTGATCTGGGTGCTGCTGCCACCAATAGTAATAGCAAGGGCAAGGAGACGATGGACGCCGCATCCCAGAATACCGAGTGATACCTGCTACCTGATGCTGTGCCATATGCGTCAGTCGGTCAATAGGCCGTTTAAACAATTATTTCTTGATGATGCGCTTGTGAACCATTGCTGCTGGTACCAAAATTTGTAATGCACTTTAAGTTCTTGATACGCCTTGTGCCTCTTCTGAATGTTGGGATGATTTTATATTTATCCATCTTTGAGCCCACTCGTTCTTGATATCCGACTTTCTTTATGGTTCCTTTTGTGAGACTCGGTTTCCGAGTTTCATGGATTTTGACAAGCGGACTTTTCTCTAAGTCCCCAAGTCCCCCACGACTCGGATGTTTGGGTTTTTTGAGCTTTAGCAACTGAACAACTTTTCCTTTTTCGAAATCCCCAGCCCCCAAGACCAAAAATGCCGAGTCTGGGATGTGTAGTCTTTTCAATAGAACAAGTTGCTTGCTGCTAAACCCAAACCCAGAGCCGTTTCACATAGGTATTGAAGTTATGCTTGATAAATATTGAGTTTCCGGCTATTAGCCCTGTACTCTGCATAACTTGTGGTTTGGATGACCCTTTTGACTATCTTGTACTGTAAGCCGGCTTTCGCGTGGATACCATGTTGTTACATCTATACGAAAACAGGGTCAGGCAAGTCCCATTGGGCTTCATGGCTGATTGTAATCGTAAGCGAGCAAATCATACCACTTTAGTGCGAGTCACATCGAGCTTAAGTAAGAAAAGTCAAGAAAATTTGGCTACTTTGTCCGGTTATAAGATTGCAGCCGTGCTCGTTTGTGAGCAATCGGCCCTTATAACTCATAGGCATCAAGGCCGGGTCTTTGAGTTTGTAACTGTGCTATTCAAGCAATCAGCCCTCAAGACCTATGTATATGCAACCTACGGAGAGTGAAGAACGTAAGAATAACCACCTCTTTACTTGATATGCGAACGTTAGGTCAGCAAGCCGCCTCATTAAAAACCCATCCAGTCCCCAAGGGTGCCCTGGATAGGAAAAGAGTGCGTCTGAAAACCTGCCGCCTGTTACATCGTGCAACTCTACTTGCCAATATAGTCTATACTAAGTATAGTAGGGACGTAGCTGAGCCACGTTCCATGGTCTGTCTCTTTCCTGCATAGACGAAGTGGTATGAGCGGTGTCATTAACTGTAGCCGACTCTTCCCTTGCATCTATCAAGTAATACAATCCGTTGTGCGTGATAACTTGTGTTTCCCTTCGTTTGACTGTACCAGACGCAGGACCAAGTCTCCTTCCTGGAAGACCCGGGTTTTCACGCGCCGGCTATGATACCTCCGTAAATCTTGCTGATATGGTTGACCTTTCCAGGGCTTGTTCCCTTTGTTCTTCTAACATATCTACGGCATCTTGCCGGGTCTTCTCGTTCTCTACCTCGACGTAAGCTGATACTCGAGGTGAATCATGAATAATATCACTCGGCAACACCGCTTCCGCACCATAAACCATGAAGAATGGTGTCATATGAGTAGATCTGTTAGGTGTAGTGTTGATACCCCAAACCACGGAAGGTAGTTCTTCAACCCATGCACCCGCAGCCCTGATGCAAGGGACTCGCAGTCGTGGTTTTAGTCCACGAAGTAACTCTTGGTTTTCCCTCTCCACTTGTCCATTGGCCTGCGGATGAGCCACTGATGCTACGTCAAGCCAGATTCCATTGTTGCCACAGAACTTTTCCATCGCGCCAAGGGACATGTTGGTTCCATTGTCGGTAATTATGCTGTGGGGATACCCGAACCGGTAGATAATTCTTTTCAGGAACTTGACTGCTGTAACTGCTTCACAATTGGTGACTGGCATAACCTCAACCCATTTAGTAAACTTGTCAATGGCCACCAAAAGATGTGTCTTCTTGCAAGGTGACATGTGAAAGGGACCAACCATGTCCATACCCCAAACAGCGAACGGCCAAGTTAACGGAATAGTCCGCAATTCCATAGCCGGCACGTGGGTTGACGAGCGTACCTTTGACATCTGTCACACCTTGCCACTAAGCGCTCTGCATCTGCTAGAGCCGTGAGCCAGAAAAATCCGTGTCGATAAGCTTTGGCAACAAGGGATCTTGTGGATGCATGATGCCCACAATCACCTTCATGGATTTCTTTAAGAATCTGTCGGCCTTCTTCTGGTGCTACACAGCGCAAAAAGACTCCTGCTGCACTTCTCTTGTATAACTCCCCATTGATGATAGAATATCCCTTTGCTCGCCTCAAAATTTGCCTTTCTAAACACCTCCTGCTGTGGTAACTCGCCTCGTGATAGGTAGGCCAAAAACGGTTCTGTCCACTCGGGAACGTCGCGTACAGTGGCCACGAGCTCCAAATCCGGGTCTTGATTTGCCAGTCTTCTTCAGACTCGGTTTTAACTGATGGTCGCCATAATTCATTCAGGAAGACATTAGGTGGAACCGGCTCTCTGCGCGAGCCGAGTCTAGCGAGGGCGTCTGCTGCCTCATTCTTTCTTCTGTCTATGTGCTCCACCTCATATCCGGAGAAACATCCTGCAACCCTATCAACCTCTCTGCGGTATGCTGCCATGGTTGCGTCCTTTCTATCCCAAGTTCCTGATACCTGTTGTACCACAAGGTCCGAATCTCCAAAGCATCGTATCCTCTTAATGTTCATCTCCTTGGCTACCTTTAAGCCGTGCAATAGGGCCTCATACTCGGCCACGTTGTTGGAACAATCAAAGTGAATCTGTAGCACGTAACTCAATTTGTCTCCTTTGGGTGATGTTAGCACCACTCCAGCTCCTGATCCCTCATATTGCTTGGATCCATCGAAGTGCATGATCCAAGATTCGGAGTTTGGAGCAAAGGTGGTCATGCCTGTGTGTGTCCAGTCATTAACGAAATCTACCAAAGCCTGAGATTTAATTGCTGACCTAGGCTAGTAGTTGATGTGATAATCCCCTATTTCTATCGCCCATTTGGCTATTCTTCCTGTCGCATCCGAGTTTCTGATGATATCTGGCATTGGTATCGAACTTACCACTGTTATGGGGTGTTCCTGGAAATACGGCTTCAGTTTCCGGCTGGCCATAAAGACCCCGAAAACCAGCTTTTGCCAATGCGGATAGCGCTGCTTTGCCTCTGATAATACTTCGCTGACGTAATAAACCGGTCTCTGGACCGGGTAACCTTTCCCATCCTCTTTACGCTCCACAACAACTACTGCACTAACGGCTCGGGGACCCGCCGCTACGTATAGCAACATGGGCTCTTTAGGACCCGGGGCCGCTAGGACTGGTGCTTCAGATAACTGCTTCTTTAGTGCCTCGAACGCCTCATCCGCCTCTTGATCCCACACGAATTTATCGGATTTCCTCAAGAGCCGGTACAAGGGTATTGCTTTTTCTCCGAGTCTGGATATAAATCGGCTCAAGGCTGCTACGCAGCCCGTGAGCTTTTGAACATGCTTCAAATTTTTCGGCTTTTTCAGATTCTGGATAGCTTTTATTTTATCTGGGTTTGCCTCAATTCCTCTCTCGGAAACGATAAAGCCGAGTAATTTCCCAGCTGGAACTCCAAATACACACTTCGTCGGGTTAAGCTTCATCTGATACCTCCTCAAGTTCTTGACGGTCTCCTTCAGATCGTCGATAAATGTCTCTGCCTTCCTGGTCTTGATAACCACATCATCCACATAAGCATGGACGTTGCGTCCAATTTGATCCTCAAAGCACTTCTGTATACACCGTTGATAAGTTGCGCCAGCGTTCTTCAATCCAAACGTCATGGTTTTGTAACAAAAAGCCCCAAAAGGGGTTATAAATGATGTTTTCTCCCAATCCTCCCTCTTGAGCTTAATCTGATGATACCCGGAATATGCGTCCAGAAAACATAATAGGTCACTTCCAGCTACTGCGTCTATGATCTGATCTATCCTTGGTAGTGCAAACGAATCCATTGGGCAGTGCTTGTTGAGACTTGTAAAATCAATGCACATCCTCCACTCATTGGTCTTTTTCATCACGAGAACCGGATTTGCTAACCAATCCGGGTGAAATACTTCCATGATGAAGCCGGCTGTCAGCAGCCGCGCGATTTCTTCTCCTATAGCTTTCCTTCTTTCCTCATTCATCTTCCGCACGCCCTGCTTCACAGGCCTGGACTTAGGGTCTACGTGCAAACTGTGTTCTGCCAATTCTGTAGGGATACCCGGCATATCGCTAGGCGTCCAGGCGAATACGTCCGCATTAGAACGAATAAACTCCACAAGTGCTTTCTCCTGCTCGCTGTCCAAGTTAGACCCTATAGTAAATTGCTTAGAGGGATCACCTTCAACAAAAGCTATCATCTTGGTATCCTGTGCTGCCTTGAATTTTGCTCTCTCGTCTTCAGTATTCGGCCTTTTCAATGCTGTCCTGTCATCCGGGTCTACTTGAGACCGATAATACTTGAGTTCCTCTTTTCTGCAAGCCTGCTCGGCCATTACCGAATCTCCTTCATCGCACTCAGCTGCTATATCCCGGCTTCCATATATGGTGATGGTTTGTTTAGGACCCGGGATTTTTAGCTGTAAATATACATAACACGGCCTAGCCATGAATTTAGCATAAGCCGGCCTTCCAAACAGCGCGTGATAAGGACTGCGCAATTTGACCACCTCGAAAGTGAGCCACTCGACTCGATAATTATACTTCGATTCTCCAAAAGCTACCTCCAATGCGATTTTTCCCTCGGGGCATGCTGAGTGACCCGACACTATCCCATGAAATTTTTTTGAGCTTTTCTGTAGCTGAGACTCCTTGAGATCCATGCGTAAAAAGGTTTCCCAATACAGAATATTGATGCTGCTTCCGCCATCCATCAGGACCTTTTTCAACTCGTAACCATTGACCTGTGGTGCGACTACCAATGCTAAGACTCCCGGGTGTTTTATTCTTTCCGGGTGATCTCTTCTGCTCCACGTTATATCTTGTTCGGACCATCTCAGGTATCCCGGCGCGACCGGGGAGACCGAGTTTACCGCTTGCTTCAGTGTCTTTTTGTCTCTATTGGAAGTTCCTGTAGTATGTACATGATATTGTCCTTTAAAACCAGATGTACGTACCATACCGATGAAGATGCTGATCTGGCCGATTGTCACGATAGACCCGGATGCGAGGTGATCCGACTCTGGCCCCCAACCGGAATCGTCCACCATCTTCTCTCCTTCGTGGTCGGTGTAGATCTCGCCGATGACTAGATTCTCCATGTTCTTCCGAGCTTCTCCCGTGATGTAAACACCTTTGGACGCAGGCCCCACGGTGGGCGCCAACTGTCGTGGGATAATCACGGCAGACGTTACCGGGGGTAACTGATCTTGGGGCAAGACGACACAGGCGTTTGGGAGAGGGTTTAGCTCGGAGGAAAACATGATGGTACTCGATCTGGCAGCCGGCAATCAAGTCGCCGAGTCTCCGATCTCGATATATTAACTCAACTCTCGTGTTACACTAGATGCTCGATATCAAGCGATATTGCTAGAACTCTTGGATCTCCCTCAACTAGTCCTAGGGGCCGGTTTATATAGCACCCGGACCCCCTGGTTTGCCCTCCAAGGCGCACCCTGAATCCTACCCGGACACTGCATACAAACCCTAGCTTTCCTTATCGTAACCCACAATCCGGGTTACCAGGCCTATGAACTTGGGCTTCCAGAAGCTCCCTTATCTTTAGCCGGATCTTGCGCAGCATCCATTGGGCCGAGTTACACCTTGGTTTTGGCCTACCGAGTTATCATCCCTCCATCAAACAGAGTTGTTGGGGTAGGCATAGAAGAGCTTGCCCCCTGTGAAGGTGATCGCCTACGATCACCATCTCTGTGGGTATGAGATGAAGGGCCTCCCATGCTAGCGGGGGAGAATGGCATGATAAGACGCTTCTCTCCTCCTGAAGGAGTGGCGACTGTCTTGGGAAGGACGTCGGCTGCTGGCGTAGCCCATCCTGACTTTTGATCAGTGTCATCTGTAGGGAAGTAGTACTTTGCATCGGCATGATGTGACTCCTGCACGGTATAGGGAGAGGCATTGCCGATGATGCGCTGTTGGGTGCCACTACCATCCAAGAACTTGAGGCACTGGTGAAGGGTGGATGGGACCACGCGGTACTTGTGGATCCACGGCCTTCCCAACAGAGCGGAGTATGATGTATTTGCCTCAATGACAAAGAACCACACCTTGAAGCTGAACGTGGACATCTGGATCTTTACAGTAATTGCACCCAAGGTAGGCTTCCCTTGGTTGTCGAAGCCGCAGATCATCACGTCGGTGGGCTCCAGGTCTTCTACCGTGAATCTTGCCCGTTTCAAGCTCCTTGCGGGCAGTATGTTCACGGCAGACCCTGGGTCGATGAGGACTCGCCTAAGGTGGGCGGTTCCTATGTTTCCTTCCACGTAAAGTGGCAGGTTGTGATCCCCTTCTTCCAGGAGCCTGTCTTCATCGTCGAATGTGATCTCATTCACGAACAATGGGTTCGAGAAGAGACGATATTTTGCCATGGCCACCTCGTAAACCTCTGGCGCTTGAAGCGCCTGGACGAGAGCTTGACGTAGACACACCAGCATGAGAGCGTCATAGACGCTCAATAGTGCGGGAATCCTCTTGAGATGGGCGACGATGTTGTAATCGATTTCTTCAGTCGTTGGCTTCTCCTTGCCACGTGGGCCTGGAACGCCTCCTCCTGACGATGCCTCTTTCGAGGCAACCGCCCTGTCGTCCTTGGGTGGCTTTGCCTTTGCAGGTTCTGGTAGAACCTTGCCCCCACGCAGGTTCATGTTGACTTCCTCGAGTTGTAACTCCTTCGTGGAGTTCTCTGCATGGAGAGCTTCTTGTTCGAGAGTGGTGAACATGTCATCCGACTCAGAACTAGAGCTGGTGTTGTCGCTGTAGTTGAGGATGACGTTTCAACTCGCCATATTTGTCGATTGTGAGGAGATGGCTTCTTCTTGATTCTCCTTCTTCTTCTCCTCCACCGATGGGTCTTGCATCAACCGGTTAGGCAAATATTGCCCAAGTGTTGGTAGTATGCGCCCCCTTCGTGGGAACGACTCGTTGCCCTCCGACACGGGCACGGATCTCGATGGGGGACGACGCTGACTCGGATCAAAGCGTCGCGGAGTTGATAGGTAGGCATCTACCTTGAACTCGCTGCGAGGGGGGTGTGGAGGCAGGCCCCTCGCATGTGGCCTCCGTCGAACCGTGCTCCAAGGTTCACCGTTGGGAGTAGCGTGAGGTACCCCCTGCCCTATTGAGGGTGTTGTAGATGATGCCGAGACAAGCTTGGATAACCTCTGCTCGACTTGTGCAAAGGGGACCCATGATGTCCCACTCTCCCGGTCTTTCCCTCTAGGAAGGGACGACTCCACGCTCACCATGTTTGATGCGTGGAAGTCTGGATTGATGGCATCAGTGTCCAAGTTGATCCTCTTCTCATCCACGGCTCGTTGGAGCCATTCCTTGAAGGCAATGCAATCCTCTATTGCGTGGCCTACGTACCTGTGGTAGGGGCAGTACAAAGGATTATCAACCATTTTTACCTGGTCAGGCCGTCGTGGTTCTGGCAACGCGGTGTTCCATCAATTGGTTGAACATGTCGTTCACCAACTCACGGCGGAAGATGTATTGCTTCTTGAGCAATTCTTGCAGGGATGGTCGTTCCCATCCCCCAGCTTGATCGCTCCTTGCGCCCAAGAAAGGCACATTACCCCGTGGTGCAGGGGCAAAGACTCTAGTGGCATTCGTCTCTGCTACAGCCTTTGGTTTTCCACCACCGACTGGTGGCTTGGAAGTTGAGTTGAACCGCTTGACAGGGTCATAGGAGCTAGCGTTCTTGTAGAGCTCCATGATTTCGGTGACTTTTCAAACTCTAACTTTGTGGCTGCTACCGCCGAGCTGAGAGCGCTGAAGTTTCTCGGCTCACGCCGAGATACCTCCAGCGACCAGTGTTGCTGCATGCCGTGGACACACATCTCGATGGCATCCTCGAGGTGCATCTCTCTAGCGAGACGCACGTAGCTGTTGCGGAAGCGGACGACGTAGTCGTCGATGGACTTTTCTCGTCGTTGACGAACTTGTGCGAGCTCGACAATGGAGAAGTCTTTCTTCATGGCAACGAAGTGTCTTTTGAAGACTTCCTTCATGCCGGCCCAGCTGCTTATGGATCCCACCAGTAAACGACTATACCAGTGAAAGGCAGGGCCAGTCAATGACCCTGAGAACTGGCGGAGAAGAAGTGAGGAGCTATTGGCTGTGTCGCCACAAGCCGCCTCAAAGTACGCCAAGTGCTCCCTTGCGTCACCAGTCCCGTCAAACTGACGAAACTTTGGTGGATGCCACCCAGCTGGAAACGACACTAGGTCGTGCCATACCTCATATGGCTTCTCAATCTCACTCTCCGAGGAGCGAGGTGCCTGGTCGATGGTCATTTGTTTCAACTTTTTGGCCACCATGTCTTCAACGATGTCGTGGTAGTCCTTTAGCACACTCGGGCGTGGTTCTGCGTTGGCAGGACTAGCGGGAGTGCCCCGTGGCCGGGCTTGTGTGCCCAACTCTTGTCGTTGATTCTCGCCACCGGCAAGCATGTCTGGCATGCCACCGGCCAGCAACTCCTCTTCTTGAGGGTCCACCACTCTCCGTGGTGTACCTGGTGCCACCGTCATATTGTTCATCATTAACTCGATGAACCTGTCGACCTTCGCCGTTAGCTCAGTGATGGTGCGCCCTTTCTCGCGCACTTGGTTGGCCAAGGTTTGATCAGATGGTACTCCCTTGCCTGCCTCCTCGGATGAGTTGGCAGCTAAGGCCTTCTCTTTTTCAGTTTCTGCTGCCTTTGCGGCCTCAGAATCATCATCAACCGCCATATGGGCTGGTGCAGTGTGGAGATCTTGTAGAAACCCCTCATGATCTGAGTCATCCGAAGATATAGATGGTGCTAGATCACGGTAAGGAGGTGAAGTGGGAAGCATTTCTAGAGACGAGGAAGAGGCGGTGTCGGAAGCCTCCTCCTCATCTTCATGAGCGTCTCCAAGCTCTTTTGCTCCTTTGGCTGTTTTAGCCACTCCTTGACGTGCCAACGACCTTAGCCGTGTCCCGACTCCTGAGCGACCTGCTACTTGTTGTAGCTTCGTTTTGTCTTGAGGCAGTCGAGATGCCATGTCGGTGTAGTGGACCGGGGATATGTCCCGGTCCTTTCTTGAGACGGGCATGCATGGGGCATTCGATCTAGCGCCCTCTTGTGATGACGACGAGCTTGATTTTGTTGCTGCTTCAGTACCTTTGAACCATGAGCGAACATGGTCCAACCGTGGCAGCAAGTTTGCACGGAAATTGGCCCTTGGGTTTGGCACAATCTCCTTTCTGATGGATACGAGAAGTCATGGGTAACATTTGGCGGTTGCCACCCATCATCTTCGTCTAGCCTGGTGTGCACTACAAGAGTGCCACACGAGGCCATGTTCTTCTTGGCTCCGCCATCACCATCCACATCCTGTGGTGGCGTAGCCTCGATTCCTTGCTCTAGCCCGTTGGGGGTAACAAGGGAGGGATCTTCCTCCATAGCATCATTGGTTGAGGGGGCAACATCAGGTTGCACCTCAACAGCCCCTTCTAGGCATGTGTCGGAAGACGAGTTTTCATTGAGGGCACCACCGACGTGCGCCTCCGGAGTCTTCTCGACGCCCTCCATGGGGGAGGCATCCGAGTCTTGGGCTTCTTTTGGTGCAGGGCTTGGAGCAACCTTTTGTTGCTCATTCCCCCGCTTGAGAATGGTCAAGGGTTGCGGCAAAGGTGCCACTACCCCTTGATGTTCGGCTTCACTAGGTTGTGCTTTGCGTGGCTTTGGAGTGAGGCGACCGAGAAGGTAGTTGTACCTTTCGTGCCTCTCCAAGTCTGGTGAGATGCGGAATGTGATTTTGTTGTTCTCTTGAACGACATCACCATCAGCTCGAACACGAACTTGAGTGTGCTTAAGCACCAAGTCCTCGAGCTCTTTGTAGAGCACTTGTCGATTCCTCCGGCGCCTCTCCCGCTTGCGCTGATTCTCGGTGAGCGCACCGTGAACCCTAGGAGGAATTGGAGGTGTAGGTAGAAGAGGTGGCACACCTCTCCGAGTTAGTGGAGCCATGGGGTTAACCACGGGGCGCTCTCGCGGAACTTCCTCACTCCTTGGAGGCGGTGGAAAACGAATGGGTGCCGGTGCCCTTGGAGGGCTCCGTGGTCGCCATTGTTGCACGGGGTGGCGATTCGACGCATTGTCGTGACGTCGAGGCCATCTACTACCTTGTGGAGGCAATATGTTATGCCCCCGTAGCATCGTTCGAGTTGGTGAAGGGTGTCGTCGCGGTGCCAAAGTTTGGCGCTCATGTTGAGGGCGATGGCTTTGAACAGGGCGCATGTTCCTGCTAGCACCCTGTGCCGATGATTCGGCTTGCTCAAATTGACCTCCGAGCCTCCTTTGAAGGTGGCTCATTTGGTTTTGGAGTTGACGAAGTTCTTGTCGCAGGTCCTCCTCGCGCGGTGCAGGTGCCTCATTCCGAAGAATGGAGAACCTGTTGGTGTTGGCGAAGGATCGTCCATCTCCTGCCGACGTATGTAGGCATGGTGCCCACATGCTTGACTGGAGAAGGCGACCTTCATCGAGGTTGAAGGAGGTAGTTTCGCCCGGAAGGACGGGCTGCTTGCGGGAGCGTCGCTTCCAGAATTCTCTCATGATCGCCCGCCTCACCAACTCCTTGACCTTTGATGGCTCGTTCGCCCATTGATCGGGGAACAAGTCATAAGGAGGAGTTAAGGTGTTGCGGTACGCAAACACCTTGTCAGCGAGCTCTATAGCGCCCAGAGTCCAATCCTCCTCAGGGACGGCACTCTGTGCCATGCGGGAGCAAACCTGGCGATGGAGGTGTTGTACCTTTTGGTACTTTCTCCTGAGGTTGCGGAGACGGTTGAGGCTGTGAGACAAACGTGCGTTTGTCATTAGCCTCCGAAGGTCGAAGGAGACGGCCTCGAGAGACTCGAGTAGCTCGACCTCCGTGCGTCGCGTAGTCGGCATGACGATCTCCGGTTCGGTGCCCCCTGCCGGGGCGCGAACGGAAGCGGCGGTTGCCCGCCTGTTGGCAGCTTGGACACGTAGGCGCTGAGAAGCCTCCGTGTTCCCCTTCATCTCCGCGATGACGGAGTTCTTCAGGAGCGAGCGTGCCTCGAGCATAAGCTCGCGCCGCTCTCTCTTTGCCTTGGCGAATGCCCTCTTCTGGGCCTTCTTGGACTCCATGACTTGGAACTGGGCTGGGTCCTGAGCCTGATGCACGCAGATCTTGTCTCCATGCTTGAAGAAGATCATAGGCGGCATTGACCCAAATTGGATCATGCTCGGCACCTCATCATCAGTGATGTCAGCGAATCCACCTGCACGAAGATGTTCTCAATCAGCGGAGTTCCACGCCAATGATCTTCATGCATCATGCTGTGTGATTAGAAGAACGAATGAAGACTGAGCCGGAGATCGACGCGCAGCAGAGATGGGAGGAGAACCAGGTCCCACCGGGCGTGCCAATTTGTTTGACACGAGAAATACAAAAAAACGAAAACGCTCCTTATAATAAAAGAGCGATGCGTGTGTATCTCTCATACGCCGGGGGAAATACAAGAAAGTAAACATGCGGGCGTGCCAGTGTACAAAGTACACAAAAATAAAAGAGAGGGGGCGTGCCAATTTGTTTGACACGAGAAATACAAAAAAACGAAAACGCTCCTTATAATAAAAGAGCGATGCGTGTGTATCTCTCATACGCCGGGGGAAATACAAGAAAGTAAACATGCGGGCGTGCCAGTGTACAAAGTACACAAAAATAAAAGAGAGGAACATTGTATCATTAATCGTAATGACTAATACACAAAAATTCCACATGTGCGCTCCGTGGCCTGCTGGCGCGGCCAAGATGACTAGGCGATTGTGGCCTCCTGGTTCCCGGGGGCCTCGTAAAGCTCCCGGTTAATTACTCCCGCGGAAGGACCGCGAGACACCTCCGATTAAGCTGCTTGGTCGTCGTCTTCAGTCTTCGCTTCACGTTCTTCATGCATGGTGGTGGTGGTGTGTGTTGGCGCCGGCGAAGTCCGTGTACTAGCGTGTACACGTGCCGTAGATAGCATGGCCTTTGCTCCGGCCATGCCCGCCTCGCCGTCTTGCCTCGTCGGTCTCGAACGCTGAATTGGTTGTAGTCGTGGTAGCATGCATGGTAATACTTGACGTGGACGTCGTGACGGCTTTGTAGCTCCGTCGAAAGTGCGAGGGGTACACCCCGCAGAAGTAAACGTGGTCTTAATTGGAGATTATGGAGAAAGACGGACAACATCACTTTGGGCGTGCATATCCGGAAGATGTTGTCGAGTGCGCCGCCCATGGTGGCAGCGGCTTGTGCGCGTAGGAGGGTATTGGACCCGCAACGCATGGAGAGAGAGGGTGAACGGGTACACGAGCGGCACGGCAGGAAGCCGCTGCCTCGTATATATATATGTTGATCTTCATGTCGTTGCATACTAGCACAAGCTAGACACATGCACTGCACCAGCTAGGTAACGTGGCTAGTCCATGCAAGCCCATGCACGTACAGCACTTTGCAGAACACCCATACGAGGTATCGACTTGCACTGGCGTGTGCATGACTGCATGCTCGTGCACATAGCAAGCGTCGGTTGTACGCCCCCATGTCCTTTGCTACATATGATGCATACCGCCGACGACGCAGAAGGCAACGATCGTGGACGACGGCGCGGCCGGCCGATGGAGACCGTGTGTTGGCGGGCGTACAGGATACGCCACAGCCGTGCATGTGTGGGGCCAGTGGCAGCGCAACCATGTGATGCGCATGACCATCTACGGCCACACCGGCGTATTAGCCTCAAAGATGAAGCTAGGAAAAACGAGATCGAACTGGTGATGAGCCGTGGAGTTGCAGATCGATGACTAGGCTGCGTGTTGTCAGCCCCGACGCCGTCATATCGAGCCATCGGCTAGCAACTAGATGACGTTACCGTGTAGATGGAGAATCACCGGGCTACATGCCGGCGCCCCGAAAATACGCTACGCATGGATCACTAGTAGAAAACGGGGCATTGAGCCAAGCACAATGGAACCGGATGTGATACAAACCGGTTCAAAAGGGTCTGTCCCCTGGGCCCCACCCATGCAGCAAATGGCCGCAAGGCCTTTAGGACCGGTTTGTAACACAAACCGGTCCTAAAGGCCTTGCGGCCATTTGCTGCATGGGTGGGGCCCAGGGGACAGACCCTTTTGAACCGGTTTGTATCACAAACCGGTTCTACAGGTTTTCTCATTTTTTGCAGCTACTGCGGGTCCCGCTGTCATATCCTTTAGAACCGGTTTGTAACACAAACCGGTCCTAAAGCCCTCCCCTAAACCCTACATACCACCCCGAGCTCAGCTCCATTTTTTCCAGCTCTAGCTCAACTCCATTTTTGCTCTCTCCTTCCTCTTGTGAGGTCTAATCCATCCCCATTTTTCTCCACCATTTGTCAAGATTGTTGGTACCCATCGTGTCACATCCCTGTTTTTAAGCACTTGTATAATAGTAATTTAGCAGGCCTCTTAAGACTTTTGTAATGCAAGTAAGTGGACAACATGTTTGTGTAGTAATGTTTATCTATGCAATATTTGTTTCTTTTCACTCACTTGAGGAGTTTTTCTCCTAAGAAACACATTGCTTTATATTGTTTTCCTAGTTTTCCACTAAGGCTCTTAAGAGATTATTTTTCAAGACTTGAGGTGACCTTTAGTTTCAACTTGAAAATGTGTTATTAATGATTAGGAATCAACTTGAACTTGAAATAAAATTAATTGGAAAAAGATTTCATTAGATCTTCCAATATAATTTTTGCCCTGAAAAACAGCCAAGTAGCTGTTTTCAACCCTTGTTTTCCATCACAAGGATTATCCAATTATGGATTTTCTTTGATCAAAACTACTCTCTGTTATGAGTACAACAAAACTACACTCTTGGAATAACCTACAAAGAAAATTAACACACAATGCCATGATGGTTTTGAGCCATCTTGTTAAGACAGAAAATTGAGCATTTTAAAAACGAGAATGTACCCACTTTGCCATTTATTTCAGAGCCATAAACCTATCCTTTTTCAAATCAAATGGTTGGTTATGAAAACTTGGATAGTTGCCCTCTGATTAGCTTTTTAAATCACTCATTTTAGAGCTTGTTTGCTTGGTGAAAACAAGCCCAACTTTTGCTATCTCTGTCTGTTTTTCCAGCACTTAGAAAAATTCAGAAACACTGCCTAACTGAATTTTTCTGACAGAACAGTGATTACACCTTTGGGCTTGATGTTTTTAGCTTGTGTGTACTGATCAAGCCAGGCCACCTTGCCTTCGAAAACCTAGTTTATAAACTTCTAGAAGGTGGCATTGGATCCTACTTTGGCTGACCAGGGAGGGAGAAATATGAGGTGGCATTTGACTAATGAGTGAGGTCACAATAGTGGTTGAAATAGTGGTTTTTCTTTCTTTACCCATCCCTTGGCCCTTGTTGTGACTTAGCTCATCCATTTGTACTGGCTTGACCCTAGGAACCAATTGGAACCGTGGCCACCCTTGGAGAAACCCCAAAGGGCAAGGCATGCCCATGCCATTGCCAACCCGAGCCACCACCCTTGGCCTCGTGCCTACATAGCTCTAGTGGCCAAACCCCTCGCCAGCACACTCTCCTCGCCACACTGACTCACCCATCGAGCTCTCGCTTGCTCACTCGCTCTCTGCGAGCGAGGCAGGCCGTGGCCATTCTCAGACCGAGAAGATCGAGCTCGAGGTGGCAACCGCGACCACTGCCTCTCCCGAGCCCTTTCTCCTCCTTTGCAACCCCCTGGAGCTAGCCTACCTCCCTGACATCCTCTGGCCCTCTCTCGCTTGCAGGATCCGCACCGCCGTCCTCGGAGCAGCCGCAGATCGCCGTCGAGCCGCCGCCGTGCACACGCGTCGCCATCGCCCGTACCCGCGCCACAGCAACGCCCAGGCCACCCTCCTTCAACCCTGCACCACCCCTCCATGTGACTCGAGCCCTAGGTGAGCTACCGCGATTCGCTAGGTGTTCGTCCGGTTTCTGAGAGAGAGAGAGAAAGAGACGCGGGGAGGAAGAAGGGAGAGGAGCCGTCGATCTGCGGATCGACGGTCACCTTTAAACGCAGCGTTTCGCGCGCGCGCGCGCAGGCGGGCTGTGCTGCGTGCTTGTTGGGCCAGCGCGGTAGATCTGGCCCATCTGGGCATGTTTCGGTTAAAAAGCCAATTAGTTTTTTTTTCTGGCAGATTAACTAGGTCTTAGCTTTAGCCTTGGAAAGGGTAGCAAACATTTTTATTTTACCTTGCTAATTTTTGTACTCGTAGCCTTACAAAATAACAACCATCTCCCACTGGCAGAACCATGTTTTGAGTTTTTATGATTTTTCTATAAATCATATGCCAGACAGTACCCTAAAAATTGAAATGAATAGAACTTCAAAACTACAAAACATTTTTGAGCAAACTCAACTGTTTTGGAAAGCCCTTTCCAATACCTACCAGTAGAATTTTAGTTTGCACCAAGGGGAGTTACCATTTGGAAATGCCATCCATTTTGGTAAAACATCAGTGGGATATTCCATGAATTTTAGAGGGAGTTTGGGATATTATTTTTGAGTGAGGCAAGTTGGAGAGGCTTTTTAGTGATAAGGACTATCACATCCTAGAAGGATTTACTTTTTGGAGCCACAGAAAAATTTAGAGAGACAGAACAAGTTTTGGTTACTTTCTGTCTAATTTTTTATTCTAGATCTTGCTTTTTATGTTAATATTGTGAGGTGCAAATGATGTGTTCTTGCTTGTGATGTTGTTTTCCATTGTGGTTATGATGCTTACAAGTTATATGAACATGTTAGAATAAATGGTTTGAATGATAGCATTTTAGAACTATTTTTCCATGCATAGGTCTTGCTAATAGCTAGATTTTTATGTATGTTTTGAGTAGATCTTTAAATGATTTTTTAGGCTTGTTGCTAGATTAATTCTCATGAAACCAGTACCATTTAGGTACTGTTATTTTGGTCATAGCACCTCTGGATGCTTGGTGCTTGTGTTTGAAGTAGGTTTAAAATAGAAATGC
This sequence comes from Alopecurus myosuroides, assembly GCA_028641055.1. Classification (NCBI taxonomy): domain Eukaryota; kingdom Viridiplantae; phylum Streptophyta; class Magnoliopsida; order Poales; family Poaceae; genus Alopecurus; species Alopecurus myosuroides. The sequence goes on from JAPCYS010003949.1 coordinate 23,779, forward strand.
TTAAGGACTAGATTTCACACTAGGATATTCATGTATGCTTTTTGTCTTATTTTCCCTTAGGGAAAAATATGGATCCTTGGTGTTGAAACCAGAGGATGGAATGTCCTTGTGGCATTATTACCTTAGGGTTTTCACCTCTGATAGTTTTCCTTTTAAGTAGCACAAAAGCATGAGTAGCACTTGGATGACTAGGAATTAATCTCCTCACATGTGTAGCATTTTAAGCATAGTTTTTCCTTGTTTCCTAGCTATGTTTTTATGATATTTTTGTGAGATCCAGTAGCATTTATGGTACTGGTTAGAGGGGTATTTTGCCTCTGAAAGCTTGCACACTTGTTCATAACATTAGCTAGTGTAGTCTAAACTAGTCTAGTAGTTTTCCTAAATTTTCTACTAGTAATGAGTAGGAGTTTTTGGGTGCTTGCTTGTTTGTTTTGAGCACTTTTATAAAAGTTACCAGAGGCTTATTAACCTCTTGGTGAGCATATTTGCTAGTGGAACACCCACTGGTATGTTTGCCTCAGGGTGGAAAATAGGTTTGACTAGTTGTCATGAGCTTATTTCACCACTTGAGTATTTTAGCAAATTATAGGTGCTAGCCATAGAGATTGTTGTGGAAATTTTTAGACATCAAGATGTGTTTTATATGACACCCTACTGTCTAGAAAACATGTGCTTTACCCCACTGGTCCATGGTGTTCTTAACTAAGAATCATGTTTTTGGCCACATTTAAACACTAGGAAAAAGCAGACTTTTCAACTATAGTTTTTTATGTCAATTTTTCTTAAGGGAAAAATTGAGAACTTTGGGTGATACTTCTTGATTGCTTGCTGTATGTATTAATTGTAGCATTGATTGTCTTGTTTAGTTCTGAAAGTGTGTCTTTATTTCTTTTTACGACGTTAGAAAACGAGGAGGAAGGATTTGCTGAAGAAGGGTATTGCAACTCCTGTTACTTTCAGGATCAGGACCATCACTTGTACCAAGGCAAGCCATCCTAATGCTTGCTGTATAACTACTTATCATTATCTATCATGCATGCTTTTCACTTCTGAAGTTTTACAAAACTATGCCTTCAAAAACTATTTTTGTGTGAATCCTACTACTGCTATTAATACTACTAGTATAAGGACTCATAATAATAGTCAACTTGGTATTACCAAGCCCTTAGACACTAAATGGTATCTAAATACCATAGACCTACTTAAAACTTGAGTTCTTAAATGAACTAAATAAAATGTGTTTTTGTAAACAAATGCCTTATGGAAGGAAGATCCCGGAGGAAGGGTGAGACCCTGTCTGTCGGAAGGATTGTTATGATGGGAAATTTATGAGAAATGTTTACAAAGACACATAACCTAGTATTCGCTGGACAACCATTATCGTACTGCCACTTTACCCCAATATGGGTAGGGGCTTGATTAAGACAACTTGTTAGGGTTAGTATATGTGCTATCTCAAAGGCTATAGGGGATTGGATCCTCCGAACCGAAATGTCGCTAGGAGTGAGTATACGGGACGTCTAAAGTGTGGGATTAATTTTCCCTCCGGATGCAGCAGTTGGGTCTCCTGTTTGAGCGGTGTGGGACATGGCTTGCCAGGGAGGGAAACCCCAATTGAAGAGATAGTCATGTACTAGCTTGTACAGAGTGGATAGTCAAGACCAGTTATCTGATGTTCTCATAGGTTGGGAACAGTCCATGGTTGTTTCATGGCGGACTCTGGATCTAGTGGAAATGTGTACACCTCTGCAGAGTAAAACTATTTCGAGATAGCCGCGTCCTCGGATATGGACGGTTGAATGGCCATGTAGCTAGTATTGTGTCAACTTTTCAAAATAGGTTTTGAAGGAAGGTTTTTGTACCTGAGAGGTACTATGGAGGAATGACTTGGTATCTGCGAGATACCGATGAGAAAGAAACTATTACTAAAAGTTTCTGAAAAGAAAAACTTTCTTTTCCAAAAGAATTATAAAACCTCCAAGATATGTGATATCTACGAGAGCAAAACTACAGTATTTTAAATGATTTTGTTTACAAAGAGGTAAACTTGAAGAATCAACCATGGCAAATCTTTTATCTGTCATGGTAGCTGAGCCATATGTATGGCCTACCCACTCCACCAAATAAGCATGTATGCATTATTGTAAGCTAATAAAGGATGACTTGTTGAGTACATTCAAATGTACTCATTTGGTTTCGCCCCTGGTATCTACTTATCAGACTACGAGGAGCCACCTCAGGAGGAGTACTATGAGGAGAGTTCTACGCTGATGGCCCTGCGAGTTAGGATCGTCTCCCAGTCAGCAGCCTGTAGGATGAGGCGTGACTCGGGTTCAACTACGCTATGCTTATCGTCTTCCGCTGTGTTTACTTTGAATGTCTGTCCTGCGTGACAGTTATCAAGAACTTGGTCATGTGACCATTTATGTAAGACTCTATATTCGTGTAATGGATGATGTATTCTGTATGCCAACTACGTATGTTGTTCACGACTGGTTCTTCTGGGATCGTGAATGAATGCATATGAGGGGTTCTGGACCTACCGGTCTGGGGCCTCTACAAAGTTGGTATCAGAGCCATCCTGACTCTAGGAGACCTTAGTTAGCATGGACGTTAGTGTATACTCCGATAATCTAAGTTACAAATACAAAAAAAATTGGATATATGACTAAGTATAAAACTATTCCCTATATCCCACCACCTCCCTGGGTTAGACTCTACTTGCATTAAAGTTATTTCTTGCATGAACCTAAAATCTTGCACACTTGGATCTAACTTAAACTATACTTAAAATTTTGTGTAGATGGACGTGGACATCACCGTGGCTTTTCAGTTGGGACGTCCACGTGGCGAGTCTTTCCTTTTCGAGGAGAGGCTAGTATCTATGGCTACTGTGTTGGGACGGCCACTTCCGGAGCTGCGAGGAGGACTAGTTGTCGGGGCACCTCTGGAGGGAGACTGGTACGCGGAGGTCACTATCCGCGCACCTCTGGCTAGCCCGACAGTGGAGGCCTACGTGTACCGTGCTGTTGATCGTTCTTGGAACGAGGCTGCGGTGCGCGTGATTCAGGAGTCAGTAGCACGTCTGGCACACATCGGGGAGTACATGTTCATCGGTTCCCGGTTCGAGCTGATTGGGAGGCGTGATGAGGATGGCATACCACTTCCTGTCGAGCCAGACTTTACCACTGTTGGTCCCCACTTGGACGAGATGGAGATTCTGCTACACCGCACTCAGCTCAGGTTGGACGACCAGCGTCTTGACACCCTCCACGGCATATTGGTGCACCAAACACTGATAGCCGAGACTGACGAGCTGAGGGCTGAGCTTCACGACAGCCAGGAGGAGAGTGGAGCTCTGGCTCAGCACTTGTCCCAGCTGAGGGAGCAGTTGGAGGCTACTACCGCGAGGCACCGTGCCTTACGGAGGCAGCTGAGGGCCACCCGCCTTGGCCGTGCACGCCTCACCACTAGACTGACGGCCCTGGAGGGGGCTAACGCCGTTCTGCGCGGCAGGCTTCAGATAGCTCGTGATGACATAGCCACGAGAGACGCTGCCGTGGAGGAGCTGGAGGAGGAGGCCGCAGAGCTCCACAGGGAGATTGAGGATCTTCTTCCTATTGAGGATGTTCCCTCCGACTTAGAGGGGATGGATATGAGCGAGGCTAGCGAGCAGGATGATGATGACCTGCTTGACGAGGAGGAGGAGGACCCTGAGGAGCGTATCTTCGACGTTGGGGACAGCGACGACTCGGTGTAGTCGCTGCCTTCTCACCCTTAGCACATGGTGCTGGTCTAGATACTAGTTAGGTATGCTAGATCGTTTTGCTAGATAGTTTGCTAGTAGTAGCCTTGCGATGACCCCACCAATCGCACCCCCTGTAGCTCGATGAAGCCTTCCTTGTAGATATGGCTTGTGATGTTTGTGTAATGTAAGAAACTTTGTTTAATTATGGTGATGAATGAAATGTTTGGCTTGGTTTTCTGTTGATTGTCACTACTTGCGTTCATTTCATTCAAGTTTGCGACTGCCCCGCTCTTGTTTTTGAAACATAACACTAGTATTCCTTTTGTGTAAATATTAAGGTACTGGGTTTTCAAAAACAAGAATTTATTTCTTAGACTTACCCATTTTTCACTTCAGCATGGCACCCCGTCGCGAACCCCCACCGCCACCACCACCCACAGTGGAGGCGCTGTTGGCCCTGCTGATGGAAGATCGCCAGGCCAGCCGAGATGAGAGTGCAGCTACCATTACCGCTCTGCAACAACTAGCTGCTGCCGCCAACAATAATGGCAATGGCAATGGCAATGGTGCTCGCTCGAGACTGAGAGACTTTCAGCACACCAACCCCCCAGTTTTCACAAGGATTGTGGAGCCTCTCGATGCTGACGACTGGCTCCGCACCATTGCAAACAAACTGGAGGTCGCTTCAGTTGAGGAGAATGATAAGGTCCTGTTGGCCTCCCATTTTCTCGCTGGTCCTGCCAGGACTTGGTGGGAAACTACACGTGAGACTGTTGCTGCTGGTCACGTGTTCACCTGGGAGGAATTCTCTGCAAGGTTCCGCAAGTATCACATTCCCCAGGGAATGATGGCACTTATGCGGGAGAAGTTTCTGAATCTGAAACAGGGAAGCATGCCGGTGTCTGAATACTGGGAGAATTTCACTACCCTATCCCGGTATGCACAGGATGATATTAATACTGATGCTAAGAAGAAGGAGAGGTTCTTAAATGGGTTGGATGATGAGCTCCAGTGCTCTCTAGTAGTGGTTCCATTCCAGGACATGGAGACCCTTGCTAATGCCGCTATGGTGCTGGAGCACAAGCGGAAATCTGCTGATGATAACCGCAAGAGGAAGATGACTGCTCATGGAGGACCTAGTGCTCAGAGGACTCGCAACACTCCGTATGCGAGGCCACCAACCCACAAGGCGCCTGCTTATGCACCCGCCCCAACCACAACTATGCACCAAGGCCCAACAACTACAATCACCCTGCACCGTATGCACCAAGGTACGGAGGAAACAGCTATGGTGGTAACCATGGTAATCACTCTGGGAATAATCATGGAAACCGCTATGGAAGTAACAATGGAGGAAATGGGAACCACACCAACAATGCTCCCAAGCCGAACCCGAGCTCAAAGCCTGGAGGTTGCTTTGCCTGTGGAAAGGAGGGCCACTTCGCTCGTGAGTGCCCCAACAAAGCTACTGCTCCAGCCCAGCCTGCTGCAACCAAGATGAACCATGGTCCTTCCACGGGACGACAGAATAGGATGAAGGGACACCTGAACCATATCAATGCTGCAGAAGCTCAGGAGGCACCAGACATGGTGATGGGTATGTTTCCTGTCAACTCGGTACCAGCCGCAGTACTGTTTGATTCTGGTGCATCACATTCCTTTGTCACTAAACCGTTTGCTGAGAAAAGTGGTATGAAGCATTCCCGTATGCACAACCCTATGTTAGTACAAATACCTGGGATAGTACTAAAGCCAACCTAATTTGCAATGAGGTACCAGTAGAAATTCAAGGGAAAACTTTTCATGCTGATCTTATAGTACTGGGATCCAAAGGGATAGAAGTGGTACTCGGTATGAACTGGATGGCCAAGTATAAGGGAGTTATCGATTGCACTAAGAAATCTATTGAAATGATCTCTGAGGATGGGAAAAGGTTGCGTACACTGCAACTCGACCCTCGTCACAAGTTTACTGCCACACCGGAATAGTCCACCCTGTCCTTGAGGAAGTTCCGGTAGTTTGCGAATACCCGGATGTTTTTCCTGAAGAATTACCCGGTATGCCCCCTGATCGGGATATCGAGTTTGTGATCGAGTTAGTGCCCGGAACTGGACCCATAGCACAGAAGCCGTATCGGATGAACCCGAAGGAATTAGATGAGTTGAAGACTCAGCTGGAGGACATGTTAAGGAAAGGATTGATTCGCCCTAGTGCATCGCCATGGGGATCTCCGATCATTTTTGTGGGAAAACGGGACGGTACCACTCGTTTATGTGGACTACCGCAAACTTAATGATGTTACCATCAAGAACAAATACCCGTTGCCCAAAATTGAAGACCTGTTTGACCAACTGAATGGGCTGTAATCTTCTCTAAGATTGACCTTCGGACTGGTTATCACCAATTGAAAGTCCGTGATACTGATATTCCAAAGACTGCTTTCACCACTCGTTACGGGCTGTATGAATACACCGTAATGTCCTTTGGTCTAACCAATGCCCCTGCCTATTTCATGAATCTCATGAATAAGGTATTCATGGATTTTCTAGACAAGTTTGTCGTGGTGTTTATTGACGACATTCTTATATATTCAAGGAGTGAGGAAGAACACGAAGAACATCTGAGACTTGTGCTCGGAACACTTCGTGAGCATCAGTTGTATGCTAAGTTTAGTAAATGTCAATTCTGGTTGACAGAAGTCGGATTTCTTGGACATGTAGTATCTGTGGGAGGAATATCTGTTGACCCTGCTCTAGTTCAGTGTGTGGAGAAGCGTGCTGCTCCGACCAACCAGACTGAAGTCAGATCCTTTCTGGGTTTGGCAGGATATTACCGCAAGTTTTTCAGGGATTCTCGAGTATAGCCAGACCCCTCACCCAGTTGCTCAAGAAGGATAGCAAGTTCCTATGGACGGACAAGTGTGAAGAAAGTTTCAATGAGTTGAAGCACCGACTGGTGTCTGCCCCAATCCTTATAATGCCGGATGTCACCAAGAATTTCGACGTATATTGTGACGCTTCTAAACTTGGTCTTGGAAGCGTGCTTATGCAAGAAGGAAAGGTGATATCTTTCATATCCCGCCAGTTGAGACCCCACGAATTAAATTATCCCACTCATGACTTAGAGCTTGCTGCCGTTGTTCATGCTCTCAAGACATGGCGGCACTTTCTTATGGGAAGAAGAGGGAGATTTACACGGATCATAAGAGTTTAAAGTATATCTTTACTCAACGTGAGCTCAACATGAGGCAGCGCCGCTGGATTGAGCTCATTAAAGATTATGATCTGAGCATTCATTATCACCCTGGAAAGGCAAATGTGGTTGCAGATGCTCTTAGTCGAGAGCCGGCCTCTCTAAATGCTATGATCCTAGTAAGGCAACCCGAGTTGTGGAAAGAGCTGGACCAGCTTGGCATTGAAGTGGTCAGCTATGGCATGTTAGACGCCATAGAGCTTAAACCGACCCTGGTTGACCAGATCAAAGAAGCGCAGAAAGGCCAGAAAAGTATTGATGGGATTAAGGCCCGTATGGAGAAGGAAAAGGTTGCTGGTTTACCATCGATGCTGATGGGGGATTATGGTATGAAGGCCGTATTTGTGTTCCCTCTGAATCTGATCTCAAGCAGACCATCATGGTCGAAGCTCATGAGACCATGTATTCTATCCATCCTGGAGGAACAAAGATGTATCAAGACCTGAAAGAGAGATTCTGGTGGCATGGAATGAAGCGAGAGATTGCTTCATTTGTAGCCAAGTGCCATGTCTGCCAGCAAGTAAAAGCCGGGCACCAGCGTCCCGCTGGATTGCTCCAACCATTGCAAGTGCCTGTTTGGAAATGGGATGAAGTGGGAATGGACTTCATCACTGGACTTCCTAGGTCCAGCCGAGGAAATGATTCTATATGGGTTGTCGTGGACAGGCTCACGAAAGTTGCTCACTTTATTCCTGTCCGGACAACCTATCGTGGAGATCAGCTTGCGGATCTTTACATTTCTCGGATTGTCAGCCTACACGGAGTCCCAAGCAGGATTGTATCTGATCGAGGTACACAGTTCACATCTAGATTTTGGAAGAAGTTGCACGAGAGTTTGGGAACCAAACTAGCTTTTAGCACAGCATATCACCCGCAGACTGATGGACAAACAGAGCGTGTGAACCAAATTCTGGAGGACATGCTCCGTGCTTGTGTGTTGTCCTATGGAATTAAATGGGAAGACTGTCTGCCCTTTGCAGAGTTTTCTTACAACAACAGTTATCAGTCTAGCTTGCAAATGGCCCCTTTGAAGCTCTGTATGGACGTAAATGCCGTACACCTTTAAATTGGACTGAGACTGGAGACAGTCAGGTTTTTGGTGTGGACACTTTGAAGGCTGCAGAGGAGCAAGTCCAACTTATTCGGGAACGTTTAAAGACAGCTCAATCTCGTCAGAAGAGTTATGCTGATACGAAGCGTCGTGATGTCTCTTTCAGCATTGGAGATTTCGTGTACCTTCGTGTTACGCCACTCAAAGGGATGCAGCGTTTCCATGTCAAAGGAAAGCTGGCCCCCAGGTATATTGGCCCTTTTAAGATCTTGGCACGTCGTGGCGAAGTTTCTTATCAGTTAGAATTACCTGAGGAGCTATCTGCTTTTCACAATGTTTTCCATGTGTCATTGCTCCGGAAATGTCTGCAAGTACCAGAGAAGGATCTCTCGTATCAAGACGTGGATTTCAGGACCATTGACATAAATGATGATTTGACTTATCGTGATAGACCCCTGCGGGTTCTCGAGGAAATTGTGCATGCTACCAGGAGGCGTGCTATAAAATTCCTTAAGATTCAGTGGACCAATCACTCTGAGGAAGAAGCTACCTGGGAGCGTGAGGATGATATCAGGAAGGAGTTCCCTGATTTTCTTAAAGCCTAGACCCGCGAATCTCGGGACGAGATTCTTTTAAGGGGGGGAGATTTGTCACATCCCTGTTTTTAAGCACTTGTATAATAGTAATTTAGCAGGCCTCTTAAGACTTTTGTAATGCAAGTAAGTGGACAACATGTTTGTGTAGTAATGTTTATCTATGCAATATTAGTGGTGTGTTTCTTTTCACTCACTTGAGGAGTTTTTCTCCTAAGAAACACATTGCTTTATATTTGTTTTCCTATGTTTTCCACTAAGGCTCTTAAGAGATTATTTTTCAAGACTTGAGGTGACCTTTAGTTTCAACTTGAAAATGTGTTATTAATGATTAGGAATCAACTTGAACTTGAAATAAAATTAATTGGAAAAAGATTTCATTAGATCTTCCAATATAATTTTTGCCCTGAAAAACAGCCAAGTAGCTGTTTTCAACCCTTGTTTTCCATCACAAGGATTATCCAATTATGGATTTTCTTTGATCAAAACTACTCTCTGTTATGAGTACAACAAAACTACACTCTTGGAAAAACCTACAAAGAAAATTAACACACAATGCCATGATGGTTTTTGAGCCATCTTGTTAAGACAGAAAATTGAGCATTTTAAAAACAGAGAATGTACCCACTTTGCCATTTATTTTCAGAGCCATAAACCTATCCTTTTTCAAATCAAATGGTTGGTTATGAAACTTGGATAGTTGCCCTCTGATTAGCTTTTTAAATCACTCATTTTAGAGCTTGTTTGCTTGGTGAAAACAAGCCCAACTTTTGCTATCTCTGTCTGTTTTTCCAGCACTTAGAAAAATTCAGAAACACTGCCTAACTGAATTTTTCTGACAGAACAGTGATTACACCTTTGGGCTTGATGTTTTTAGCTTGTGTGTACTGATCCAAGCCAGGCCACCTTGCCTATTCGAAAACCTAGTTTATAAACTTCTAGAAGGTGGCATTGGATCCTACTTTGGCTGACCAGGGAGGGAGAAATATGAGGTGGCATTTGACTAATGAGTGAGGTCACAATAGTGGTTGAAATAGTGGTTTTTCTTTCTTTTACCCATCCCTTGGCCCTTGCTGTGACTTAGCTCATCCATTTGTACTGGCTTGACCCCTAGAAACCAATTGGAACCGTGGCCACCCTTGGAGAAATCCCAAAGGGCAAGGCATGCCCATGCCATTGCCAACCCGAGCCACCACCCTTGGCCTCGTGCCTACATAGCTCTAGTGGCCAAACCCTCTCGCCAGCACACTCTCCTCGCCACACTGACTCACCCCATCGAGCTCTCGCTTGCTCACTCGCTCTCTGCGAGCGAGGCAGGCCGTGGCCATTCTCAGACCGAGCAGATCGAGCTCGAGGTGGCAACCGCGACCACTGCCTCTCCCGAGCCCTTTTCTCCTCCTTTGCAACCCCTGGAGCTATCCTACCTCCCTGACATCCTCTGGCCCTCTCTCGCTTGCAGGATCCGCGCCGCCGTCCTCGGAGCAGCCGCAGATCGCCGTCGAGCCGCCGCCGTGCACACGCGTCGCCATCGCCCGTACCCGCGCCACAGCAACGCCCAGGCCACCCTCCTTCAACCCTGCACCACCCCTCCACGTGACTCGAGCCCTAGGTGAGCTACCGCGAAGATTCGCTAGGTGTTCGTCCGGTTTCTGAGAGAGAGAGAGAGAAGAGAGACGCGGGGAGGAAGAAGGGAGAGGAGCCGTCGATCTGCGGATCGACGGTCACCTTTAAACGCAGTGTTTCGCGCGCGCGCGCAGGCGGGCTGTGCTGCGTGCTTGTTGGGCCAGCGCGGTAGATCTGGCCCATCTGGGCATGTTTCGGTTAAAAAGCCAATTAGTTTTTTTTTTCTGGCAGATTAACTAGGTCTTAGCTTTAGCCTTGGAAAGGGTAGCAAACATTTTTATTTTACCTTGCTAATTTTTGTACTCGTAGCCTTACAAAATAAAAACCATCTCCCACTGGCAGAACCATGTTTTGATTTTTTATGATTTTTCTATAAATCATATGCCAGACAGTACCCTAAAAATTGAAATGAATAGAACTTCAAAAATACAAAACATTTTTGAGCAAACTCAACTGTTTTGGAAAGCCCTTTCCAATACCTACCAGTAGAATTTTAGTTTGCACCAAGGGGAGTTACCATTTGGAAATGCCGTCCATTTTGGTAAAACATCAGTGGGATATTCCATGAATTTTAGAGGGAGTTTGGGATATTATTTTTGAGTGAGGCAAGTTGGAGAGGCTTTGTAGTGATAAGGACTATCACATCCTAGAAGGATTTACTTTTTGGAGCCACAGAAAAATTTAGAGAGACAGAACAAGTTTTGGTTACTTTCTGTCTAATTTTTTATTCTAGATCTTGCTTTTTATGTTAATATTGTGAGGTGCAAATGATGTGTTCTTGATTGTGATGTTGTTTTCCATTGTGGTTATGATGCTTACAAGTTATATGAACATGTTAGAATAAATGGTTTGAATGATAGCATTTTAGAACTATTTTTCCATGCATAGGTCTTGCTAATAGCTAGATTTTTATGTATGTTTTGAGTAGATCTTTAAATGATTTTTTAGGCTTGTTGCTAGATTAATTCTCATGAAACCAGTACCATTTAGGTACTGTTATTTTGGTAATAGCACCTCTGGATGCTTGGTGCTTGTGTTTGAAGTAGAAAATAGAAATGCTTAAGGACTAGATTTCACACTAGGATATTCATGTATGCTTTTTGTCTTATTTCCCTTAGGGAAAAATATGGATCCTTGGTGTTGAAACCAGAGGATGGAATGTCCTTGTGGCATTATTACCTTAGGGTTTTCACCTCTGATAGTTTTCCTTTTAAGTAGCACAAAAGCATGAGTAGCACTTGGATGACTAGGAATTAATCTCCTCACATGTGTAGCATTTTAAGCATAGTTTTTCCTTGTTTCCTAGCTATGTTTTTATGATATTTTTGTGAGATCCAGTAGAATTTATGGTACTGGTTAGAGGGGTATTTTGCCTCTGAAAGCTTGCACACTTGTGCATAACATTAGCTAGTGTAGTCTAAACTAGTCTAGTAGTTTTCCTAAATTTTCTACTAGTAATGAGTAGGAGTTTTTGGGTGCTTGCTTGTTTGTTTTGAGCACTTTTATAAAAGTGACCAGAGGCTTATTAACCTCTTGGTGAGCATATTTGCTAGTGGAACACCCACTGGTATGTTTGCCTCAGGGTGGAAAATAGGTTTGACTAGTTGTCATGAGCTTATTTCACCACTTGAGTATTTTAGCAAATTATAGGTGCTAGCCATAGAGATTGTTGTGGAAATTTTTAGACATCAAGATGTGTTTTATATGACACCCTACTGTCTAGAAAACATGTGCTTTACCCCACTGGTCCATGGTGTTCTTAACTAAGAATCATGGTTTTGGCCACATTTAAACACTAGGAAAAAGCAGACTTTTCAACTATAGTTTTTATGTCAATTTTTCTTAAGGGAAAAATTGAGAACTTTGGGTGATACTTCTTGATTGCTTGCTGTATGTATTACTTGTAGCATTGATTGTCTTGTTTAGTTCTGAAAGTGTGTCTTTATTTCTTTTTACGACGTTAGAAAACGAGGAGGAAGGATTTGCTGAAGAAGGGTATTGCAACTCCTGTTACTTTCAGGATCAGGACCATCACTTGTACCAAGGCAAGCCATCCTAATGCTTGCTGTATAACTACTTATCATTATCTATCATGCATGCTTTTCACTTCTGAAGTTTTACAAAACTATGCCTTCAAAAACTATTTTTGTGTGAATCCTACTACTGCTATTAATACTACTAGTATAAGGACTCATAATAATAGTCAACTTGGTATTACCAAGCCCTTAGACACTAAATGGTATCTAAATACCATACACCTACTTAAAACTTGAGTTCTTAAATGAACTAAATAAAATGTGTTTTTGTAAACAAATGCCTTATGGAAGGAAGATCCCGGAGGAAGGGTGAGACCCTGTCTGCCGGAAGGATTGTTATGATGGGAAATTTTATGAGAAATGTTTACAAAAGACACATAACCTAGTCTTCGCTGGACAACCATTATCGTACTGCCACTTTACCCCAATATGGGTAGGGGCTTGATTAAAACAACTTGTTAGGGTTAGTATATGTGCTATCTCAAAGGCTATAGGGGATTGGATCCTCCGAACCGAAATGTCGCTAGGAGTGAGTATACGGGACGTCTAAAGTGTGGGATTAATTTTCCCTCCGGATGCAGCAGTTGGGTCTCCTGTTTGAGCGGTGTGGGACATGGCTTGCCAGGGAGGGAAACCCCAATTGAAGAGATAGTCATGTACTAGCTTGTACAGAGTGGATAGTCAAGACCAGTTATCTGATGTTCTCATAGGTTGGGAACAGTCCATGGTTGTTTCATGGCGGACTCTGGATCTAGTGGAAATGTGTACACCTCTGCAGAGTAAAACTATTTCGAGATAGCCGCGTCCTCGGATATGGACGGTTGAATGGCCATGTAGCTAGTATTGTGTCAACTTTTCAAAATAGGTTTTGAAGGAAGGTTTTTGTACCTGAGAGGTACTATGGAGGAATGACTTGGTATCTGCGAGATACCGATGAGAAAGAAACTATTACTAAAAGTTTCTGAAAAGAAAAACTTTCTTTTCCAAAAGAATTATAAAACCTCCAAGATATGTGATATCTACGAGAGCAAAACTACAGTATTTAAATGATTTTGTTTACAAAGAGGTAAACTTGAAGAATCAACCATGGCAAATATTTTATCTGTCATGGGTAGCTGAGCCATATGTATGGCCTACCCACTCCACCAAATAAGCATGTATGCATTATTGTAAGCTAATAAAGGATGACTTGTTGAGTACATTCAAATGTACTCATTTGGTTTCGCCCCTGGTATCTACTTATCAGACTACGAGGAGCCACCTCAGGAGGAGTACTATGAGGAGGAGTTCTACGCTGATGGCCCTGCGAGTTAGGATCGTCTCCCAGTCAGCAGCCTGTAGGATGAGGCGTGACTCGGGTTCAACTACGCTATGCTTACCGTCTTCCGCTGTGTTTACTTTGAATGTCTGTCCTGCGTGACAGTTATCAAGAACTTGGTCATGTGACCATTTATGTAAGACTCTATATTCGTGTAATGGATGATGTATTCTGTATGCCAACTACGTATGTTGTTCACGACTGGTTCTTCTGGGATCGTGAATGAATGCATATGAGGGGTTCTGGACCTACCGGTCTGGGGCCTCTACACATCGGTTCTACGGTTAGCATCAACATTCCCTCTTCCGGCATTGCAAGTTTTGCTCGTTTTCTTGCTCATTCCATTTATGTTGTGCTAGCTAGGTGTTCGATGAAATGACTAAGCTAGAATTTGTTATTCATTTTGTTATGTATACAAATTGATGCAATTTGAGCTCAAAATTAATTATGATTTGTGGTTTTTTTAGTGTCGCGCGCCTTGTCCCCTTCCTCACTGCCGTCGATCGCCCCATCACCGACACAACCTTGGTGAGCCTATTGTTTTTATTTACCAAAACAAATTTTGATTTGTATGATTTACGTATATATTTACTTGTATATAATTTTCTTATTGTGTAAGATTTTTTCTATATACATAGCGCCATGGTTTTGATATCCGTCCCCATTGGCCCTCGTCCAGTCTATGATTCGGATGTGGTATATTATCTTTTTCACTACATATTTTCATTTCCTGATTATACGACAATTACTTACGCCAACCAACTTGACATAGATATTTTTATCTAGGAGGTAGTGGAACCGGAAATGCCAATCGACCCTATTGTTGAGAAGTTATACTTAGTTGAACAAGAAAATGTTGGCTTGAAAGAAAGATTGAAAAAAACTGAAGAAAGGTTAGAAAAAACTGAAAGAGAGAAGATGACCTTGGAAAAGGTTCTTGCCGGTGTCGTCGATGGTCACAAGAGCGAGATGGACGCAATGCGCCTGAAGATTAGAAAGATTAGGAAATATGCAATTAGTAAAGAGGCTTGGTATCATTATGCCGTCGGGTCAATTGTTACCTTTCTTGCGATTTTGATCGCATTTGTTGTTGTTTTTAAATGCATTAATTAGAGAGAGTTTTTATGGATGGTTTCATTGTGTATTTTTATGAGAACTATATATGTATGGTCACTATACGCTAGTTTGGTATTAACGTGTGATGAACTTTTTTTATTAATTAATTAATTTAGTCATCATGATTTAGCATAATGGTTGTTGATAAATTTATATAATGCAGATGAACCGGTAATGGATGTACAGTGATCGACGTCGTCCCGAATTCCTTAATGGCATGCATAGTTTTCTCAATGTGGCTGAGAAAAACAGGCAGAATGAATTTATTTTTTGTCCATGTAAAAAATGCCAGAATAAGAGGAATTTCCATAACTCAAGAACCATACACACCCACCTGTTGCAAGAAGGCTTCATGCCCAGTTATTTTTGTTGGACCAAGCACGGAGAAAGAGGGGTTGTAATGGAAGACAATGAAGAAGAAGAGGATGATGATAATTATCCTATGTTCGGTGAACACGGTGATACTGAAATGGGGGAAGACGAGCCTGAACTTGAGGACAGTGTTGATGAGTCTGATGATGATCTTCGTCAGGTCATTCGTGAAGAACAGATAAACTGCGCAAGTGAAAACGAGAGGTTGAAGTTGGAGCGCATGTTAGAAGACCACAAAAAATTGTTGTACCCAAATTGCGAAGAAGGCCAGAAAAAGCTGGGCACCACCCTGGAATTGCTGCAATGGAAGGCAGAGAATGGATTATCTGACAAGGGATTTGAAAATCTGCTGAAAATAATGAAGAAGATCCTTCCAAGAGATAACGTGCTGCCCTGCAGTACATACGAAGCAAAGAAGGTTGTCTGCCCTCTAGGATTGGAAGTGCATAAGATACATGCATGCATCAATGACTGCATCCTCTACCACGGTCAGCACGAGAATTTAACTGCCTGCCCGGTATGCGGTGCATTTCGGTACAAGATCAGGCGAGATGACCCTGGTGATGTTGAGGGCGACGATCGCCCCAGGAAGAGGGTTCCTGCCAAGGTGATGTGGCATGCTCCTATAATACCACGGTTGAAACGTTTGTTCCGAAACAAAGAGCATGCCAAGTTGCTGCGATGGCACAAAGAAGACCGTAAGGAAGACGATATGCTGAGACACCCCGCTGATGGGTCGCAGTGGAGAAACATCGACGATAAGTATGAGGACTTTGCACGTGACGCAAGAAACTTAAGGTTTGGTATGAGTACAGATGGCCTGAATCCGTTTGGGGAGCAGAGTAGCAGTCATAGCACCTGGCCCGTGACACTATGTATCTATAACCTTCCTCCTTGGTTATGCATGAAGCGTAAGTTCATTATGATGCCAGTGCTTATCCCAGGCCCGTCGCAACCTGGCAACAACATTGATGTGTACCTGAGGCCACTGGTTGATGAACTTTTAGAGTTGTGGGCTGACGAAGGTGTACGTGTGTGGGACGAGTACAAACAAGAGGAATTTGACCTACGAGGGTTGCTGTTTGTAACCATCAATGATTGGCCCGCTCTTAGTAACATCTCAGGACAGTCAAACAAGGGATACAGCGAATGCACACACTGTTTAGGCGAGACTGAAAGTATACATATAGGCAAGAATGTGTACCCGGGACATCGTCGATTTCTTCCAGACAGGCATCCCGTAAGAAAGAAAGGAAAGCATTTCAAAGGCGAGGCAGATACACGGAGGAAGCCAACCCTCCCTAAAGGTACTGATATATATGACATGGTCAAAGATATAAAAGTAATCCTTGGTAAGGGTCCTGGCGCACAATCTGTTCCGAATGACGCCGACAACCACGTAGCCATGTGGAAGAAGAAATCTATATTCTGGGAACTACCCTATTAGAAATTCCTAGAGGTTCGCTCTGCGATCGACGTGATGCACGTGACGAAAAATATTTGCGTGAACCTGCTAAACTTATTGGGCGTGCATGGGAAGAAGTCGAGAGATACACCAAAAGCACGGCTGCACCACCAACGTATGCACGAACGAGACGACCTGATGAATCCAGAGAATTTCAAAGGTCCTGTGTAACAGCCCTACTTTTTGTGTAATAAAGAGAGGTGTTGTGTACATGGCATTCATGCAAGAAAATTGAACCAAAATTTTTGCTTTTAAAGTTTAATCAGAGAATTGCCAGAAAATCACTTAAACTTGTTTCAAACAAAGTTGTTCTGCAAAGTTTCTCAGATGGAACCAAACTTATGCTAGAAAGGTAGCAAATTTAAAGAGCTTTCCAACGACTATTTTTGCGCAATTTTTGGTTCACAAAAATGCCCTCAAAACTCAGTTTTGGTTCTGTTTTAAAAATTTCCAGGGGCTTCTTTGCAATTTTTATTTTTCCCCAGGGGGTTTTCTCGAAAACCCTGTCGTCTTCCTCCTGTCCGGTGACAGGAGGGCAGCCGCCGCCTCGCGCGCCACCTCCTGCTTCCCCGCGGTCGACGTGGAGGCCCCGAACGCCTCCAAAGAGACGTCCACATCGAGCCTCGCAGAGAAACCCCCCCTCTCTCTCGCCTCCCATCCTCTGTCTCCTCCTCCGCCGAAAACCGGCCGCCGCCGCGATTCGCCCTCGTCGCCGTTCTGCACCCTCCCCCACCCTTCCGAGCCCTCCATCGGAACCGCCTCGAGCTTCTCCCCCTCCTCGAGCAAGCACAGCCGCCGGGATGCCGTAGGCGCGGCGAATCGAGCCTCCTTCCCCGCGGCCGGCCGCCGGCAATCCCTCCACCGCGCCGCCATTCCCGACCAGCTCCGGCCCCGCTGAGCCTCTCTTCGAGCTCGTGGTGAGTTCCAGCTCCTCCCCAGCCCCTCCGTTTCCTCCAATCCGGTCGGGATCGACGAACCCCACCGGAACCCGATAGCCCGCCGCCGCTCGCCGCCTTTTCCCTCGTCGCCGGTGACCATTTCGAGGCCGCGCCGCCACCATCACGTCCGCCTCGTCGAGACGAACCAAACGCGCATACGCACGCTTCCGGGGGCCGCCCGCATCGCCGCCGGCGAGCAGTTCCGGCCACTGCCGGCCACCACCGTGAGGTCACGGTGACGTCACCATGACGTCACCTGACCACGTGGCTTGCCAAGTGGCATTTCTTTCTGTCTGTTTTAAACTGAGCAGTGGGCCCCGCAGTAAAAGAGAAAAACAGAAAAACAATTGTTCTTTAGAAAATTAATAACTTTTATTTCATAGCTCCAAAAATTAGGAAAAAAATATGTATGTGCTCAGAAAAATGAGAGCTATTTATCCATGTCATTTTCATACATGTTCAACTAAGTTTAAAATGAAGTCACTTTTGTACTTAACTTTTAATTCAAATAAATATTGAAAATAAAGTTTTTATTCAATAAAAATAGAAAGTTAAGTGTAATATGCCATTTTGATCAGTGAAACAAATGCAATCCAACTATGAGGTTTACAAAGTCATTTGAGCATGTTAGCTTGGTCACATCTTCAGTTTAGGGTTTTTCCCCCTCCTCCGGTGTTCGTCGTTCACGGCGCGAAACCCTAGATTCCTGCTCCATCTTTTAAGCTTCATTTCATTTGCATTGTTTTAATCATGCATACATATTGTGCATTGCACCGTCGTCAAGTATTGATTGTTTGCCTTCTTTCCGGTGTTGTTCGTTATCGGTAGACCGAGATCCGGAGGTCGACCCGGCGTTCTACGACAACCCGAGCTCTACTGTCGACGAGCAAGGCAAGCACAACCTCATGGCTTCACCCATGTTTTGAGTCTTTCAACCTCTTACTCATGCATCCGGTTCAACTTGGTTTTGAGTCAGTTAGAGTAACCTATCCATTGCATGACCCCTCCCCTCACATGTCACCTTCATACCTGCTTACCCTCCTAGTATGACTAGGTTTGTTTGAGTAACGTAGAGCCTTGTGTGTTCAATGCTTAGACATGCTTAGTCTTATGATCTGCTTCATCCGGTTGATGAAATGCCGATAATGCGCGAACCTAGTATGAAAGGTGTTTATGCTTTGTTATGGTTGATTAACATGATTAACATGGCATGGATGTTGAGGCCACTGTGGGTTGTGGTGTTTGTCTCGTTCATGCCCCTAGGTGCGAGTTCTCGCCTTCGAAGCCAAGACTGAACGTACAACCACGCGCGGGCCAATGAACCCCGCTCGGCTAACTAACTTGTTTAGTCATTTCCATGGGTCACGTAGATTGAAGTTTCCATTTGCGAGTGTGTCGTAAAACGTTTTGGAGAAAACTAGGGCGTGACCGGGACCAGTGATGGACGTACACGGATCTTGTCCCGACTCACAGAACAGGTGCCGTCAGGAGGTGGCCAACTCCCTGTTGACGGGGTGGCCCTGTTTGGGATGACTCATGGATAGGGCTAAGCAAGGTAAAGGCCGTGGTCGACCACACTCTGCCGCGCTCTTAGAGAGGAGCGTTACCGCGTGGCGTTAAGAGTCGGTTGATACGTGTGGGTAAAGTGTACCCCCTGCAGGGATAAATCTTTCGGAAAGCCGTGTCCACGGTTATGGACGACTTGGCAACGGATTCTGTGATCATAGACAACTCTAACGGAATGACTAAAACTTGCTGGCAAATGATTGAAGGATGCCTCCTCGACTACGTCGAGAGGGGTGATTCTTGTAGCATAAGGTAGTCTGGGGTTGAGAAAGTACTTGGTGGACTAAAGAACATAATGATCTCAGTAGTTGAGTAGACTCCTCCTCTGTTTTATAAATGCTCTATTACACGTGCTTTTCTTCCTCAACTTCGGAAAACAAAGTTGGCTTTATGCAAAGAACCTTAAAAGCCAAGTCTTGCTGAGTACCTTTTGTACTCAACCTTGCTTCGTTGTTGTTTTATTTCAGACTTCGGTGATGCAGCTGAAGAGGGGTTCTACCTCGACGTCGACGAGTAGTTAGGAGTTCCCAGGCAGCAGCTTGGTATCTGTAGTATGGGTTTGGCTACGTTGCTTATGTTTCGGACTCTTAGTCCTTTTGCTCTTGTTGTATAGCAACATATTTGCTTTCGCTGCTTGTTGTAATGTTGGGTTGCTGGACCTATGTTGGTCTTGTAACCTCTTTGTGTAAGCTACTCTAGTATGCCTTGTTTAATACAACTTTCATGTCTAGAGTACTGCTTTGATCGATTGTTGGTTTCGAGCCCGTTGTTATACAGTTTTGGCTATGCCTGCATAGTTGTCGCAGTCGAGGGGTTGTGGAGCCGATGATCCATGACCGAGCCCGCCTGCCGGAGATATCCGGCCTGGGGCGAGGTAACCCCAGTAACCCTCGATTGTTGTTGCACTTTCTGGACACATAGCATCTCTGTATAGCTCTGGTCCCGTTCCTTCAGTTTCATCCGACTCGTGGATGCTTGGGTATACATATCTGGTTATGACTAGCATGGACACAAGGAGTAGTAGACCGGGGATCCGGACTACGTGCCGATGAATCCGGTCTGCCTGCCGTTGTTTGTTGCGGCCGGGGCTGGTAACCCTGAAGCCCTTGTGGGTCCACTGCTAGGAGCACATGACAGTTTGTATATCTCGGGGTCCGGGGTCCGACAGGT
>JAPCYS010001247.1:0-44029 GCA_028641055.1 Alopecurus myosuroides
CTGTTGAAGCCCTGATGAATATATTATAAAGTATTTGTATGACCTGCTCATTCACTAATGTGCTCGCTTCTTTGGAATAGTCATGTATGAAAAGGTGGATGAAAACACTCTGTGTATCAATGTGACTATTATTATTTCGCTTTTTTTTACAGAATTGGACATTCCCGTGAACATCGATGCAGTCCAAACATAATACGTGATCAAGGCGCATTTGAGTGTACACTTTTCTTTCCGGATATCTAGAATCAATTTAAAGATTTTCGGTACCATGTTGCCTCTTCTGTTCTAAGTACTCCCATTTCCTTCTGTAGCATTCTTAAACTTGGATGATTGTATGTTCTCTAGCAGCCATAGCTGAATTTCATGACATTTTGTAAATCATGAAACATATATGAGAACTTCATATGGTGCAATGTCAGATATTGGAAGTGATACCTGCTAGGCTGTAACCATTGATTCTTTTCAAGTGTCCTATTTGAACACAAAATGCAAGAATGGTTGGTGATCTCGTGACACTTTTGCATGATGGTGAATTTAGTTGACAAAATTCATCTTTAATATCCTTATGAACAAATAGTTGTGACCCGCTTCGAAAAAGGATGGCTTTGTACATATGCCTCTAGCAATATCTTACACTCCATGGAGTCTACTCTAGTTCTCAGTTAATACGACACGAATAATATCCGTGGACCTTTGGGGCAATCCTGTGACTCTCGGTCTTTATTACTGGCGACTCAGTTTTTTACAGTTTGTCACGGTTACAGGCATTTGTGGACAGTTTTAAGGAATGAATATTGATGCATGAATCCTTGTTCCTGCTTCTGATTATGTTCTCCATGGTATTTTTTCTACAATGCTTTGTCTCAACCTCGAGGAGCTTGTTGGTTTTAGCCAACATCTCCTCCGATTGGGCCACGTATGCCTGCGAGAAAAGAAAAGGAAATGTTAGTCGGACAAAAGACATATCCGGGTGTGATTAATCATAGCGTTATAAAGTACCAAGCAAACTATGCATAGTTCACTCGGAACTTGGGGACTAGGTGAATATACAAGCAATGTTGGTTAAATTACCTGGTGCTTAGCTGCCATGGCTTCCAAAATGCCCTTTTCATCAGTTTTCAAGGTATAGAGAGCTCCCTGCATTTCTTCAAAGTTCAGATCATCAAGTTTCACCCCGGAAGAGCTGGGGGCCTGGTTACTCGGAGGTGGAGTCCTTCCCTGCTTGGGGGGGGGGGGGACACCCGGGTCGCCTGGGTATCAGGAGTGGGATCGCCCATCCTCGCGCCCAGGACCTCGACGTCATCACCCCCGGGTCTGTGTGAGGGAATAGGATACTCGGCCTCCTGCTCGACCGGGTTCTTCAGCAGGTTTTCTTCTTGGTCTTCTTCTTCAACGCCGCCAACCGCGGCCTTCACAGTGTGTTCCGGATCTTCCATCGCCGGGTTATCCACATCCATATCGTCCGGGTCATTGCTCGTGACCTTGGCCCTGGTAAATAGAAAAAGAAACAGTCAGCATATGGTAAATGAGAGATATGGAAAAGGCTAGTGTATCGAATAGCAAGAAAGGTGACTTACCCGGTGTTCACGACGAAATCCGCTGGGAGATTGTTGCTAGACCCGAACGAGGCTGATAAAGATTGGGAAAGTGAGACCCGGATTTGCCCGGCTAGTGGATGGTTTGGAGATGGAAATCTTTGAGGAGAGTGGGAAGAATGAGTTTGGGGAATACCAGCTTTGCGAACGGGGGACGAAGGGATGCCCGGGTTAAGAGGATCATCACCCGGAGAGTTCCGAGTTACCCTACGTTTGACTGGGGTGGGTTCCTTCAAGCGCGACGAGTCGATCAAGTGTCGGTTAAGCTCGCACATGTTAGCGTATGAATATGGTTTGGAGGCAATAGAGGAGTAAGGAACCTTGAATACAACTGTCGGGCCTTCCTCTTCGTCCCAACGTCAATGTCCGGCTCAGCTTCGCTTTCGTCGGATTCGGTCTCCTCCTTATCCTCCAATCCTGGAAAACATAGCATATTGTCGGAAAATTGAAAAAGTTGGGAAACAAGTTAACAGAAAGGGAAACGAGTAAGACTCGGATGTTACCCTCATCGGTATCAACCGGCTCTTCATCCTCTTCCGAGTTCTCGGAAGGAGGGGGTCTCAATCTTCCAGAAAGCGCTATCTTCCTGAGATAAAGGTACAGTGATAAAAGTTAGTGATTGTATCAGAAAAATGCCAGTCGGATAAAGAGTAAGGGCCGGATCTTACTGCTGGAGCCGGGTTATCCCGCGTGTAGGGGTCCAGGCCGGCTATAGTCCAGATCACCTCTAGTTTCTCGGTCAGGAAGTTTTTTATTATCTTGTTTGCGTCCGCGGCCGGGTAATTCCTCAGCGAGTAACGAAGGGAATCCGTGACGTGCCCAGAGTAGTTGCACATGAGTTTGGGCCGGACGGCGTTGGGTTGGATCCGGAAAGTTACCCAAGTTTTGACTAAGTTAAGCCAAGAAGGCCTTGGGCCGAGAGTACAGCGAGCTTGGTGAGGGGGGTTGGATGGACTGCCTATCCGACTCAGAAGCGAAGGAGCTAAGATTGTCGGAGAGAGTGAGGAGATCTTCAGAGAAACCCGCAATGTCTTTTCACCGGGTGATGAGGTGTCTTGGCAATAAAAATAAGTCTTTTGCCAGTGTTTGACATGGGAGTTAAGACTCAGAGTCGGCATTAAGGAATTCTTCCGTCTCTAGATAGAAACCCTCCGCAAACCAGGAGGGCCCCGTCGCCGCTCTCGCGGCACGATTTGCATTGGAATAGTTCAAGGAAGAGTGCAAGATTCGGAGGAATGCTTAAATATGACTCACACAAGACAATAAAGTGAGTAATGTTCAGCATAGAATTAGGGCCAATATCAAACACTTGGAGTTTGTAATGGTCAAGCAGCTCGCGGAAAAAGGGTGACCCGGGGGCGGAAACCCCGGATCGCATGCTCTACGAAGACTATTACCTCATCAATACCCGGAGAAGGCCGAGTCTCGTCTCCAGGTATGCGCCAGTGAATATCCTTCCGAGCGGGCAAGACACCCGACTCTGCGAGTTCATCTAGCTTGCCCTTGGTTACGGTTGATCTCGCCCAGTTCGCGGAGATCGATTGACTCGTCTTCGCCTTGTTGGCCGGCTGTTTGCCCTTCGTTTTCGCGCCGGCCTTAGGTGCCATGGATGTAATCTAAGAAAAAAGACAAAGTGCAGGGTATAAGTAACTTGAGACCCGGAAAATGACTACTATCCGACTTAAAGAATGATGCTAACAGGAAATGTTGGCAGATTGGATCTAGGCGAAAAAATTTACGGGGAAAATTGTGACTACAAGTGATGGAGATGCGCTATGAGGTGTGTTACTGAAACTAGTTCAAGCATTGGTTATAGAAGGGAAAAGCGTGGAGAGTACAATCGAAGAGGGATGAAAGGAACATCTAGAGTCAAAGTAAGATCCAATCTACCGCGAGAAAATAAAAGAGCAAATCCAAGGCAGTGAAGAGCTTACTGGAGGGATTTAGGGAAGAACGCGGCGGCGGCGAATGGCTTGACGGCGGCGGGCCTAGATTCTCCGGTGGGCTGCTTAGGGGCGCGGCGGCGTCACGGGTGCGGGCGCGGCGGACGGACGGCGATGGCTCGATTCCGGCGGTGTGCTCGTGGATGGACGGCGGCGGCTCGTTCCCGGTGACGCGCTCCTGGGCGGCGCCGTGGTGCTAGTTCGAGCTCGAGGGTGGAGGCACCGAGAGAGGGTGGAGATGAAGAGATAAGGGGAGAATGACGATTGGATCTGAAAAATGGTGACTTGGGTGCTTATTTATAGGAGCTGAGCGGGAGCGCCCTAGGTCTAAGCGGCGGGAGCCAAATTTTCGGGAAAAAGATACTCAACCGGGTTTTTTGGGATAGGCATTGAAGGCACTCGTTACGAGAAATCCGGAAAGGATTGAAACAGATTGCGAGCGCGATATTCGGACTGACTGGCGGGCGATGCGAGTCCGGGTCTTGTGTGTTTTCTCGGAGTGTTGACCCGGGAAAACAATGCTGGACTCGGGGAAAGCCGGGTTACTATATGGACCACCTACATAGTTAGGCCTAGCTATTATCAAAGCATTCTAACCCGGTATTTTGTGGACTTGTATGTTTCTTATTTTGCAGGGAATAGCGTGCGCTTCATGGCTGATCCCGCGAAGCCCAAGGTATTCTGGGGACTGCTGATGGAGGGATGGAGACCCGGTATGCTAACGCCAAGGTGTAACCCGGCCCAAAGGAGCTGCGCAAGACCCGGCTCAAGGAAGAGGAGTTTCTAGAAGGCCCAAGAAGTAGTGTAGGCCTCGTGACCCGGCTTTGGGGTTACTGTTAGGAAACTTAGGGTTTTGTATGCGATTACCGGGTAGGACTCCGAGTATGCCTTGGATAGGAAGTCAGGGGGCCGAGTAAGATATAAACCGGCTCCTAGGCTAAGGAAAACAGAGCTTCACCAGATATTCGAGTTTCCCTGTAATACGAGAGCTGATATTGTAACCCTAGATCGGAGACTCGGCGACTTGATTGCCGGAGCTACCAGATCGATTGATAGCATGGTTTCCCTTGAGCTAAACCCTCTCCCAAACACCAGAGTCGAATTGCCCCAAGATAAGTTACCCCCGGTACCGTCTGCCGTGATTATCCCACGACAGCTCTGTTCCAATGACCATCGCCTCCGACACCTGCAAGCTAGCCGGGAAGCTGTTCTGCCTCCGCAAGGCCGCCGAGGATGTGGAGCAAACATATGTCGTAAGTTTTTCTTGCTTTCCTTGCTTTTTCTTGCTTTTCCGAGTTGCAGTTTTTCTTTTCTTCTTCTCTTCTTTTCCTCCTAGCTATTCCCCAGTCCCCGAGATTCGGGCCGAGTAGACGGGTACTCAACCGAGTTGCCGTCTTCTCGGGCCAAATCTTCAAATAACTTCTAACTCTTTTTCTTCTGTTCCACAGAATAGCCTCCTGAAGAGGACCAATATATTCCGCCGGCTGCTCTGGAACCATAGCGTGGCCAAGAACCGCATCGCGGCTCTTGAAGCCGAGCGCAAAGATGATGCCGCAATGGAGCAGGCGGCACTGGACGCGCTCTCCAACTTTCTGAGATAGAGAGTAAGCTTTCAGCTATTCGGTTTGTGCGTTTTGTGTTTACGCCCGCGTTTGCTTTTTGCTCTAACTCTGTTTACTCTGCAGGCAAATTCAAAGAACTGAAGGAGCAGCATGAACACTGCCATGTCTTCTCTTCCTCTGCCGAAAGCAAGATCAAGCAACTGGAAGGTGAGTTGCCAGCTACTCTGCCATTGCATCTTCCTTTACTTGGTTACTCTGCTAACCCTGCTGTTCTCTTTGCAGAAGAATACAAGAAATTCCGGGAGGAGCATCTCAACTGCTTGATGCCTGTCGGGGTGCAGCAGCAGTTGGCCACCCGAGATGCAGAGCTCAAGAAGGAACGCGACGCCGAGCGCGCCGAGTTCGAGAAGATGCAGGTCCAACTCAAGACTGCCCTCCAGGATGCCTTGGATCAAGCTGCCGCGAAGGAGGAGATCAAGACAGCAGCCAAGGCCAAGGAGAAGGCGCTTGAGATGGAGATCTCGGTGCTGAAGGACCACAACACGCAACTCATACTCCAGCTCGCCAACGCACGCCAGATTGAGGACCGGCATATTGCTGACGAGGAGGATTGGAAAATCAAGCTAGACGCGCTGCTGGTGGATCTTAGAAGTAAGTTTCCTCTTCCCGGAACTTAGCTATTTCTTCTTCTCCGCTACCTGGCTTGCTTTTCCTCTCAATCTTTCTTCTTGGTTTCATCTCTTCTCTGCCTCCATTTCTAACTTTTATTGGTTTCTCTCTAGATATCTTCCCTGATCTTCGTGCCGCTAGCACGCCTGCTCTGGCTAAGGCCCAAGAACTCCGAGTTGCATCCGGGCTGCCCATCAACACCAAATCCAGCGTCAATGACAACCTTCTGAACATCAAGTCGCAACTTTGCCAACTCAAAGGCTTGGGCACCACCATGGTGTCCACTGCCTACAAGCTTCATGACCTGTTCTGGCCGGATCAAACTGCGCCGAACAACTTCAGCGCGCTCACCGAGAAGCTGGATGGCGTGAAGGCCGTGTTGAAGACGTGGCGCGCTTCCGCAGCTCGGGCAGGAGCGGACCAGCTACTTCACTTTATCTACAGCTGGTATGAGAACCTCAATCTTGACAGGATCCTCGAGATGCGCGAAGATTCCAAATGGAGCAAGGATCCCGACTGTGTTGCCCGCCGGAAGAAGGTAGCCTACGAGATAGCCTCCTACGCGGACACCGCCACCTACATCGACGGCCTCCCCGAGCCAGACACTGAAGCTGAGGAAGAGGACGACGATGAAGATGAGGACACCGATTCGGATGACTTGAGCATGTTCGAGGAGGGTGCCACGAAGGGAGCCGCCGAGAAGGGAAAAAACAAGGTTGACGCCGACATCGAGCAGCCGCAAACCAACGCCGAGGAGACCACCATCACCACCGAGATGGTGATCCAGCAAGCGGCCCCGAGTTGGGTGCAACCAGGAGCTTCCCGATGCCCAGCTTCCAATCTGCTTCATCGACCTCGGCCATGGATCCTATCTCCGTCGCCACGGCAACCTAGGAGCCAGCCGCCAACGCCAACACTGAAGCGGATGCCGAAAGCGCCAAGGCTGATGCTGATGTCGAGAAGGCTGGAGGTGATGACAAAGCTGCGGACAACACCACTACCTCCAACTAGTGAATTCCTGAAAACACTTATTCTGTGGAACTTTTATCAGATCCCCGGGATGCCGGGTGCAAATGTATCAAACTATTCAGTCTTTTGTTGCTACTCAATTTTATCTTAGTTGAAGTTCTTAGCAACTCTGGCTCCATGCCGGTTGCGTTAATATGCAAGTCCCCGAGTTGCATTTTTTATCCGCTCTTCCTTTTTATCTCAGCTCTTACCTGCAACTTGTTGCTTTTTTGGTAGTCGACTCACAAGAGTTCAAAGTAGGAGTTTAAAATACTTAGCCACTTAGAAAAATCATAGTAACGCTGCCCACCACTTAGCCGAAAAGAAATAAACAGTAGAAACACTATATTCGGTTGCCACACGCTTCCTTTCCTTTGCAATTTTTCATGTGTTCATTGACCCTTTGGCTTGTTCTCTGGCTTGCCATGAAGCCGGGTTGCGGACAGCAGCAGAGTCGCAGAGTGTCCGGTGAGTTTAAACACACTACTTTGTATTCTTTTGAAATTCTAAGTGGTTCAACCGAATAGACAAAGTGAAACAGAGTAAACACAAGGAACAATTTGGACGAGGGCAGTCCCCGAGTTCAATTTCAGATTGCCGAATAGGAGTTTAACTCCGATAAGAAGATACATACACAGTTTGCTCATGAGTGAAAACGTCGGAGTAGAGCTACATTCCAAGGGCGCTTGGATTCCACTCCAGCCCTATCCGGCCTGTTCTTCTGGGGTGGTTGTGCGTCAATCAGATAGTAGGCATCATTGTGCAAGGCCTTGCTCACAATGAAAGGCCCTTCCCACGGAGGGGAAAGCTTGTGCATCCCGACCGTGCGTTGCACGAGCCTAAGCACCATGTCTCCTTCTCGGAAAACCCTTGGGTTCACTTTCCGGCTATGATAACGCCTCAAGTTTTGCTGGTAAACAGCTGAACGTGACAGAGTTAGCTCTCTTGCTTCTTCTAGCAGGTCAACGTCATTTTCTCGAGCTTCTCTAGCCTCTGCCTCCGTGTAGAGCATTACACGGGCGAGTCATGCTCTAGGTCAGTGGGCAACACGGCCTCAGCTCCATAAACCAGGAAGAATGGCGTGTAGCCGGTTGACCGGTTAGGGGTAGTCCTTAGACTCCATAACAGCTGGCAACTCGTCTAGCCAACACCAGGTGTTTTCTGTAGCGGCTCAATCAGCCTTGGCTTTATGCCTGACAGCACCATGCCATTTTCTCTCTCAACTTTCCCATTGGAGGCGGGATGCGCAACAGATGCAACATCTAGCCGAATATGCTTATCTCTGCAGAACCTCGCGAACACACCCTCAACAAAGTTTGTGCCATTATCCGTGATAATGCTGTGTGGGTAGACATATCTCAGGATCACATCCTTCAGAAAACTCACAGCGGTGGCTCCATCACACTTCCGAATAGGCTTCACCTCAATCCACTTTGTGAACTTGTCAACCATGACCAAGATGTGAGTCATGTTGCCTCTAGCCGGCTTGAAAGGACCCACCATATCCAAGCACCAAACAGCAAATGGCCAAGTAATGGGAATGGTCTTCAACTCGGAAGCTGGCATATGAATCTTACTTGCGAATCTTTGGCAGCCATTGCACTTTCTCACAATATCTTCAGCTTGCTTCAAAGCAGTGAGCCAAAAGAAGCCATGCCGAAAAGCCTTGTTGACCAGAGCCCGAGAAGAGGCGTGATGCCACATTCTCCTTGGTGTATCTCCACCAGAATTTTTCTCCTTCTTCTGGCTCTACACAGCGCTGCAGCACACCAGTAGGACTTCTTTTATGCAGCACATCTCTGAAGATTGTATAGCCCTTGGATCTTCTATGGATTTGTCTCGAGGTAACCTCATCACTTGGCAAGGTGCCGTCCTTTAGAAAGGATAATATGGGCAAAGCCCAACTCGGTGTCCCACGGATGGGAAACACTGGTTCGTCCAGTTCCATTGGATCAGCCACCACTTCTTCTTCTTCTGAGTTGGGGACGAGTCCCCGAGCACTCAGCAAGGACCCCCTCAATGAATGCGACAGTCCCCGAGCTAGGAGGGGCATTCCCCGAGTAAGAAGGGACAGTCCCCGGGATGGCGACGGCAGTCCACGGGTTCTCTTTTGCAACCTCCCAGTCAATCTCCATGGGAACAGTTTCCTCGCCGGGCAGAGAAGGAACGAATATGGATTCCGAGTTGGGGGATGGCTTGATAGATGGCTTTCTCAAATGCTCCAAGGCAATCCCAGCCGGGATGTACTGCCGAGAAGACCCCAACTTGGACAGCTCATCATCTGCCTCATTCTCTGCTCGGTGTATGTGTTTGAACTCGCACCCTTCAAAGAAACCAGTCATGGTTTGCACCAGAAACCGATATGAAGCCATGTTGGCATCCAGAGCATCCCAAGTGCCTGAAACTTGCTGCACAACCAGATCCGAGTCGCCATAGCATACGATGCGCTGCACGCCAACCTCCTTGGCTACCTTCAAGCCGTGTACCACGGCCTCGTACTCTGCTACATTGTTGGATGCCTTGAAGTGGATCTGCAACACATACTTGAGTTGATCTCTCTTGGGTGACGTGAGCACCACGCCAGCACCAGGCCTTCCTTCACTTTGGAGCCATCAAATGCATCTTCCAGTAGTTGGCTACCGGAGTAGGAGGCTATTGCACCTCAGCCCAATCCACCAGAAAATCTGCTAGGATCTGTGACTTGATGGCTTCTCTTCTCGCATACGCAGGAGCGTACGCGGCCAGCTCAATCGCCCACTTGGCTACTCTGCCACTTGCCTCCTTGTTGCCCATGATGTCCGAGATGGGAGCAGAACTCACCACAGTGATAGGATGCTCTTGGAAATAGTGCTTCAGCTTCTTGGCGCCCAGGTACACGCCATAAGTCATCTTCTGGTAATGCGGGTAGTTCTGCTTGGAGCTGGACAGCACCTCACTGAGATAGTATACTGGCCGCTGCACAGTCTTGCCTTCCTCTTCTCTCTCCACCACAATCACAACACTGACCACTCGGTTAGTCGCAGCAATGTACATCAGCATTGGCTCTTTGGGTAGCGGACTAGCCAAGATGGGAGCGCTACCCAGCATGGCTTTCAATTCCTTGAATGCCACATCAGCTTGCGGTGTCCAGACGAACTTGTCGCTCTTCTTCATCAATTGATACAGAGGCAAGGCCTTCTCGCCCATTCTGCCCAGGAAGCGGCTCAGAGAAGCCAAGCAACCAGTGAACTTTTTAACATCCTTCAGGGATCTCGGCAAAGACATGCTCTGTATAGCTTTTATCTTTGAAGGATTGGCCTCAATGCCCCGACTGGATACCAAGAAGCCGAGTAGCTTGCCAACCGGGACGCCAAAAGTGCATTTAGTCGGATTCAACTTCATCTTGTACTTGCGGAAGTTGGCAAATGTTTCCTCAATGTCACTAAGCAGAGTATGTGTTTTATTCGTTTTGATGACAATGTCATCTACGTACACCTGCACATTTTTGCCATTTGATCATGCAAGCATTTCTGCATGCATCTCTGATAGGTAGCCCCACATTCTGCAACCCAAAGCACATGACACGATAGCAATAAGCCCCGTACGAGGTAATAAAGGCAGTCTTTATTTGATCAGCAGGGTTGAGAGCTATCTGATGAAAACCAGAGTAGGCATCTATGAAAGACAAAAGCTCACAACCAGCAGTTGGAATCGATCACCTGATCTATGCGGGGTAGCGGAAAGGGATCCTTGGGGCAGGCCTTGTTCAGGTCAGTGTAGTCCGCGCACATGCGCCATGCGGTATCTGCCTTGGGGTCCTCCTTCTTCTTCTCAACCATAACCGGGTTGGCTAGCCAATCCGGATGCAAAACCTCCATGATAAAGTTGCTTATCAGCAACTTGGTGATCTGATCACCGATAGCCTTCCTCCTCTCATCACCGAAGCGGCGCATCGCCTGCTTCACTGGCTTGGCATCATGCCGCACATGTAGCGAGTGCTCAACCAACTCCCTCGGGACACCCGGCAAATCCTCATTGGACCAGGCAAAGACGTCCCGATTCTCGCGGAGGAAGTGGATGAGCTCTCTTTCCTATTCTCTCCCAACCCGGCGCCAATGATGGCAACACGGTCTGGGAACTCAGATCAACCTGGACCTTCTTTGTCTCCTGGGACGCCTGGAACGCAGTCCCGTACTGGGAACTCGGCATGCCAGGCGCACCACCTTGCGCTGCTTGCTCCATAGCCACCACCTCGTACATCTTCTTCTTCTCGGCAGCAATGACCATGGATTCCGCCAGCTGGGAACCAGTAGAGGCACACTCCATAGACCTCTTGTAGTCACCGAGATGGTGATCACTCCATTGGGACCAGGGATCTTCATCTTCAAGTATGCAGCATGGGTTGAAGCCATGAACTTGCTGAGAGCTGGCCTGCCGGGGCATGGTATGGGCTCTGATGGTCAACCACCTCGAACGCCAAGCTCTCAGTGCGGCAGTTCTCCCTGGTGCCGAATAGGACGTCTATCCAGACGCGGCCGATTGGAGAGCAAGACACTCCCGGCACAATGCCATGCAACGTTGTCCTGCTGGGTAGCAACATGTTCTCGGCCATCCCGAGCTTCTCAAGTGTGTCTCTGTACATAATGTTGATGCTGCTGCCGTTGTCAATCAGGACCTTGCTGAACCTAACGTTCTTCTGAGTACCCAAGAAGGTGGGATCCACCACCAAAGCATGGCTACCCGGGTAGGGCATCACCCTAGGATGATCAGCTCTGGACCATGTGACCTCTTGGTTGCACCAGTGCAGGTAGTGGGGCACAGCAGGAATCTCAGCATTGACCTCCATCGCGCGCCTGTGCAGAGACTGCTTGTCGGCGGGCTCGGAGGTGAAGATCATGTAGCTCTCGTGGTGTTCCTGGTACTGGTTGTGGTCTCCACCGCCATTGTTGCCGTTGTTGTTGTTACCTTGGTTGTTGTTGTTGTTGTTGTTGTTGTTGTTGTTGTTGTTGTTGTTGTTGTTCTTGTTGTTCCTGTTGTTGTTGCGGGTGTAGAAGTTGCGGTTGCGGTCGTTGTTGTTGTAGTTGCAGTAGCCGTCATTGTTGAAGTAGCGGTTGGCTCCTAAAGCCACCTGGTTCACATTCTCTCTTCTCGGGAAGGCTGCAGGCCTGGGAGCAGGTGCCTGAGCCGGCTGCACATTGGCATTCGCAGCTGGCAGAGGAGGAGGAGGAGGCAGGCCCTCATTCTTGATCTGTTCCCACCAGCTGCACTGCCGAGTTGTGTGGTGTGACGCCCCGGGATCGGGCACTATGCAGATTTCAGCATTCCCGCCAAATCCGCATAATAACCGATTCCAGGTTGCCACTTATGATAACATTATAACAGTTCACGAATATTCCACAATTACAACAGAAATAGATAGATACAAGATGACTCAAACGAGCCAGGGTTACAGCTGATACATTACAAAGATCCAAATAACAACGGAAGAAACCAACGTCCGGCTACGGACAAGATACAAACTGGACTAAGAGTCCTGAAGATAACCGAGAGCGTCCAATCCCTGCCCAGGCCAAGCCGGAGGGATTCCCAAGCTAACGTCGTCAGACTTCAAACCAGTTGACTGCGATATTGAATATGCAGCCACAAGAATACCGGCGTAGCCAGTCATCACAAGATACACCATACTTTGGGATCAACGGAAAGGAAGGGGGTTATTGCAAATAAGCGACATCAGGCTGCACTAACCAACTACAGAGACTCACTACAACATCCGGCTAAAAGAGGGGGATAAGATAGCGTATCGGAAACAACTACAACTACTCACCAAACAATACCCATCCAATGTCACCCCCTACTAAGGAAGCAACCCAAGGATAACTCACACGGTTGGATTAATGATGGATCAAGTTATTGTGTCAATAAGACTATTACTAGTCAGGTTATTATCATTAGGTGTAAGTTGTCTGAGTACTGTTAGCCAGTACTTTCACCAGTAATCCATAACCGGGAAAACACGGCTTCTCGAGAAGATTTATCCCTGCAGGGTGTGCTCCAGTACCCGTACACACTCAAGCCACCAACTAAAACTCAGGTTGGCTTGACACGACCCAAACCATCTCTACAACCCATCCTAGGAGCAACGGAGCTATAAGGTCCCAGCCACGCAGCCGTATACTCAGCGCAGGTGTGCAAAACTCCCGCAGGACACAACACCCGGCACTACAGGCCTCGCCCTATATGCATCATCATCATAACCATCCAGTAACCATGGGGGGCCCTCCATTATGCAAAGGAGCAAATGGAACACCCGAAACTAAGTGTGGCTCTTCGGACAAGCTGCAGATCAGGTCTAAGTCGGGGGGGTCCCATACTACCACCGGATGCGGTGAGCACGCTCATCATGGATCAGTAGACAAGACTCTTTTCCTAATTAGGGTCGACACTAGCAGGCTTCAAAACCTAACGGGCCTCCTGCCGGTGCCTTATCATCAAATTATTATTACCCAAAACATTAACATGTTGTTGATTGAATTGAGAACCAACTACCAACTAAACAGGTGATAAGACGGACAACAAGACTTGAGCGCAAACAACACTAAGCATGCAACTACGACACAAGGGCCAACAAGGTAAACAAACAACAGTTGATGGGAAGTGGAAGGGAAAGCTATATCATGGCTGCAAGGTAAACATATAGTAGGATCGAGACACAAGCATCGTATCAACAGGCTAGAATAAGAACAACGGAAAGAATCGGTAACAAGTGATGAAAGGCAGCCATGTGGCAGCAAGTGAGTATACTTGCCTGAGATCCGCAAGGTAGCAGAACTTTTCGTTGCTCATCATCACAACGTCTATCCGAGAGAAGCAACGAACCTCGCACAAACACCGGATGCAACAATTACTACTACGGCAAAGATCCAGCATGACCAAGATATGGATGCATGACAATTTAATTGATGCATAGAAATAATCTAGTTGACAAGATAAACAGATTTATATGGACCCATATGCAATTTGAGTTGCATATGAAAATCCCATGCATTTTGGATTAGATTATTTGTTTTCCAACTAATCAACAGATGAAGGTGAATTAGTATGATGCATGGATGAGGAAAACAACAAATAACAACAATAGAACCAATTTAAAATTAGGGTTACCAATTTAGAAATTCATTTAGTAAGTTATGGAATTTTTGGTTCCTTAAAGGGATTACAAATAGTTGTTGTTTTCACCCATTTAAATTGTGCAAAACAAATAACAAAATTCATATTTGAAAAGTTTATACTTTTCTAGGTTGAAAACATATTTTGCATGTTCAAAAATAATTTATTTTGAGCAAGTTATGATTTTATCAAATTTAAATGAATTAAACGAGTATTAAATTATTTAGGCAATTTAAATTATTCAAATCATGAAAAAAAAATTATATTTGAATTGGTGGTTCAAAATGGTATGGAAAACATATTTCATTTGCATTTATTGGATTAATAATGAATTAGTTATTGATTTTTGAAATTTGCAATTGATTTGTTTGAATTCAAATTTAAATTGCATTTTGAAAGTTCAAAACAGAAATCAAATGGCATAGTTAGATAGAGTATTAAATTTGGGGCAGAAAACATATTTTGTTTGTATTAATTAGAGTTGGAATTAAAAAGTTATGTTTGATTTGAAAACAGGGACTTAATTGTGATTTACAGGGACCTTTGTGTGGAAGAAAAAGGTTTCGGAAAGGTCCTGGATTTTTTCTACTCACAGGGTACCCCATGACGCTGACCGTGTGGGCCCAGCGCCAACGTGGCGGGCGCGCGTTGAGGTGGCACGCAGGGCCACCGACTGGTGGGCCTCTGCCCCTGCGCGAGCAAAGGAAAATAAAGGGGCAAACTGCGGCCGAGGGGGATCGATCCCTCGACCTACAGCCCGCGCGCGAGGGAACAGGCCAGTGCGGCTGGTCTCGTGTTTGTTGACAGGTAAGGATACGGGGGGGGGGGGGTTTAACCTGTAACTCCCGTCAGTTATTACACTGTCGAATCTGAAACAGATTCAGATACCTGTTCGGGCGAGGTACAGGGCGGACGACGGCCCTCTGCCGCGGCCGCGCCGGGCGTGCGGGGTTGCTGGCGCGGGCGTGTGCGTGCGGTGCTGTGCTGGTGCGTGTATGGGTGTGTGGGTGCACGCGGAGGCGGACAGGGAGAGAGGAGGAGGGAGATGCGATCGGAGGCTTACCTCGCGACAGAAGGAGGAGGCGGAGCACTCGGTGCAGGCAGAAACTTGGCCGGCGGCAAAGCTTCACGGCGGCGGCGGCTCGGGCAGTAACAGCCGATGCCGCCTACACCAAACTTGGAGAGGGTGGATAGCCGGTTCCATTCCAAGGAACAGCAACCCCTCGAGGGTCCCGTGGAGATGGGGAGGTGGCGGTGAACAGAGGTGGTGATCGGGTGGTCTCAGTGAGTTTCAGAGAAGGACGAGCAGAGGAGGGGGATGGCGGCGATGGAAGGAGGGCTAGCTAGGGTTTTCAGCAGAGAGGGAAGGGAGGTGGGTACTTAAGGAGGGGGGGAAGGCCTGTACGGCAGGAAATCGGATGGAGGAGGGGGAAACTCACGGTGGATGATGCGTTCGTACTGATGACGACAGCCACGAGGAAGAAGACAACGACAGGAAGTGGGGGTGGGCCGAAAGACTTGGGCTGGGGAAGGAAAAAGGTTAAGGGGTGGCCTGTCTCCTCCTCTTGGGAATTTTTTTCTTTCTTCTTTTTTTTGTAAGAGATCAAGGGAGAGAGAGAAAGGATAGGGGTTTTGGGGTTTTATTGTGTTATATATTTTTATTACTTTTCTCAAAACAGAAAAAAATGAAAGCAAGGTTAGCATTAATTTCTCAAGTTGAAATTTTAATTAAAGTAAGTTGTTAGTTGAATTTTTCAATAGGGGTTGGGTGGAAATAAACAAAGTTTATTTAATAAATTCAATCAATTCTACAAACATTATTGAATTTAATTGGTTTGCAAAATTTTAATATTTAATCCCATATTGAAGTATGATAATTAGGAGTGATTTGATTTGAATTTTTGAATTAGTCATTAGGGTTTTAATAACAGGGAGATTTGTATTACCAAGCAATTTGTTAGAACAAATTCAACCAGTGAAAAACAATTGAGTGGTTTAGTTTTGAAATTTTGAAATTGGAAGTTTAAATTGTTTTTTTTTGAATTTTCAGTTGTGAGGCAACATGGTGCAATGCAATGTGATGCATATGATGCAAGCAAAACAAACAGGTAACACCCAGGTGTCACATGTGGTTGGCTAGCCTGGCCGGATGCGGAGTTTGGAAGCTGCAGGCCCATCCCTCATGCTCCCAAAGACAAAGTTCGGAGCGGGATAGGGTTGCCGTACCCTGCTGGGGAGCACTGTACGGCTTCTTGATGCCTTGGCCCTGATTCTGGTTTTGCCCGTACAGGGCTCCAGCAGTTTTTTTGCCTTGGCTACTCCCAGCCGTCGTAGTCACAGCATTCACCTCCTCGGGATCATACCGAGTATCAATCCGGTACCTCTGCGCTTGTTGCGGAAATCATTGCGCTTGTTGCTGTTGTAGTTCCTTCTCGGCTCAGGAGAATCATCAGAGGCTGAGTTGGGTCGCCGAGTGCATACATGTCCGCGATCTTGATGGTTCAGCAAGAGTACTCGGCATCTCGCGCTGCAGCTTCTGCCACAACATGCTGCCATGCTCCAGCCCTGCGCAAACCATGTAATGGCCGGGCCTCATTCACACCTTCACAGGTGTTTCTCAAGGTGCTCCACCGAGTAAGATACTCGCGGTCAGTCTTACTTCCGCTGCTTGCAAGCGGACAACTGTTGCGGCCTATTCGGCCTCTTGTATGTGCTGGTGAAGTTTGCTGATGAAGGCCTCCGAGAAGCCAGCAGCAATTGATACTGTCCTTGGGCAGGTTGTTGAGCCAAGTCGAGCTGGACCTTAGCATCTGCGGAACATACCGCATAGCCATCTCGGTTGCCGCCTGCAATGCTCGGCTGTAGTCACTCAACCAGTCCTCTGGCTTGGGCTGCTTGTAGCACTTGTTCCCTGGCCAGCTGAAGTGGTTCACGGACGGCTCGTTCATGATTCGAGGGCCAAAGCACTCTGGGCCAGGCGGCCCTTGTTCTCGAGTGCGCGATAGATTGATCCGGTCCAGCTTGAACCTTGCATCACTGGGCTCCAACATGCGGTCAAGACGGTCAACAACATTCTTGGGTCAGCATAGCCCGCTAGCCCCATCGCCGAGTAGCATCATCATACCTGTTCTCCTGCACACAGCGGGTTGCACCACAGGGTTGGCTGCTGGCGCAGCCGCACGCGGCTGTGCTGCAGCTGGCTGCTGCATCGCTGCCGAGTAGGCTGAGGAGCAGGATGCCGAGAAGGGCCCTCGTTGCCTCCATCTTGCCTCTTACTGTGAGCTTTATGGGCTTGATAGCCTGCTCCTGCAGAGTTGTGTTTTTGATCGGATTCTCGCGGCACATCGTGCTGTTTTGCGGCGAGAACCGGGTCGTACACCTGCATCTGTCTACTCTTCCCAGAGTGCACACTCTGGTCCCTCTCGCGGTTGGGAAGCAGCGATGACGCCTGGTCATGAGATCCGCTACACGCGAGTGCACAATCTGAGAGGCACCTGCACCCGGATTGGCTTTCCGGAACTCCTCGTTCTGCCTAGCAGCTTCTAGCACTAGCTCATTGAGCCTCTCCTGCTGCCTAGCGCGCGTCGCCGGCAAGGTTTGGCAACTCAGCAGCTACAGCTTTGCAGCTCTAAGTGTTTTGGCGGGGATGCTGTATCTGGGTCTGGTAGTGGTGTTTACAGTGGCAGACTGGCTAGGAGCCTCACCAACTACTGCCATCTCGGCGCTAAGTTGCGACGAGTAGCACCTACTTTTCTATGCTTCCTAACAACAGGAGTAAAGCCATGGGCCTTGTTGTACTCGTTCTGGTCTAGGCTAAGCTCGAGCCTAACCTTCTCCACTCCAGGTGCTCGGCGAGTAGCTCCTGACGCTGCCGGTCGAGCTGTGCCTCATGGTCAGGAGCTCAGCTCGGTGGGAGGCGGCATGTCCATCCGCACGGCGGATGCCGGTATCGTCGGTGTAGTGGAAAGAGGGATGTTGTAGTCCTTATCGTAGGGCTTATGGACCCTCTGGCCAGCACTCGGGCCAGCAGGTTCCTCGATGACCCCTGCGGCAGCAGCCGCGCCCTTCCTGGCATCGGTAGCGGGCCGGTCACCATCACCTCCATGTTGTCCGCAGAGCAGCAGTCGGCCTTCCGCGGGCAGCGATCACAGCAGGAGGATCCTCCGCGACCAGGACCTCCTCTGGGAACTCGCGGATGACGGCGGTGGCGACGTAGACGAGGTGCGAGCCGAAGGAGAGCACCGAGCCGCCTGCCGGCATGGGCCTCCCGCCGAAATCTCCGGCGTTGTCGGTGACGAAGTCGAAGGAGCCGAATCTGTGGACAAGGCACAGACCACGCGCTCCCCAGTAGAAGAAATGAGTCCCGTCCGAACATGGACTCCAGCCAGCGCCGCTGTCTGCCCCACGGTGGGCGCCAACTGTCGTGGTGGTATCACGGCAGATGCCATGGGATGGTAATGTTGGGGCCGATGGACGCTGGAGGTGCTCGGGGAGGGATCACACGGCGAGTAGCCGCTTGTGGTAAGTCACAAACACTGCAAACAACAAGATCTTACCCAGGTTCAGGGCCCTCGTGTGGAGGTAACACCCCTACTCCTGCCTCTCTCTTTATATGGGTGTTTACCGAGTAGCCACAGTACAGAACAGGCTTCAGCGAGTAGCCACTCTTCTCTCAAGTTCTATCTGTGTGAAGTGAAGCAGCGTCTAGGTTCCGAACTCTCACAGGAGGAGGCAGGGCACCTTATATACTGGTGCCCAGCGAATAGAATAGACTAAAGGTACAACTGATAGGACAGGAGCACTACAGAACAGAGCACGCCTCTGGGTTCCCGCTGACGCGTGCACCGTAAGTCGTCGCGCCGTTCGGAGATGGGACCTGTCCACCCTTGTCAGTGAGATAGGGTAGGCCCCTAGCACTGTCATGTACCCTTGTCAGTGACAGGACTAGACAGGCGCCTACCGCACTGTAGCCACGCCGGAGCGCGGATAATCACGCGCTCCGTAAGTTGAACCGCACGTCGTACGAACGCAGGATACGCGGGATCCTTTGTCAGAACGGCTCCATTGACTTCTGGCCCGAGTAGGAAACCACTCCCTCTACTCAGAGGAACATAACTTCCTTGATTTTTCCTTCTGGCCATTGGTGGGTACGACCGGATAGCAGCCTACGGGTAGCAAGTACCGGGTAGCCAGCTTACTTAGTCAATAGCCCCTTTGACCTTGTCTTTAGCACTGGCCTTACCCCTACTCGGGGGTAACCCCCCGACAGGAGGTGTGGGGAAAAAATCTTGATGGCTGGGATTCACCGGCTCACAAGCACGCAAACCGTATTGATCGCAATACAAATATGATGCGTCATTGTAACACCAGGGGTGTTACCCTAATAGGAAGTTGTTTGTTTTCTTTTGTTCTACATCCCATGCATCATATTGCATTGCACCATGTTTGCATCACAACTGAACAACTCAAGCAATTTAAACCTTCACCCATGTCTCAAATTGTTTTCAATAAGTGAAGTTGAACTTATTTAAATTACCTGCTAAAAAAAAAATTCCCTCTTGGTAAAACCCTAATGGCAAATTAAATTTCAAATAAAATCATAGTTGATATGATCCAAATTGAGGTTTAAAAATTAAATTCTTGCAAAACAAATTTTCAATAATGTTTGCATAATGGTTTGAACTTATTAAATAGAATTTGTTTATTTCCAAAATTCCCCAAACCAAACCTTATTTGAAATTCAACCTACCACTTAAAATCAAACTAACATTTTAAATTTTGAAATCAATAACTAACCTTGCTTTTAATTACTTTTTTGCAACTAATAAAGTTATTCATAAAAAAAAATCAGGAAAAGAAAAAAAAGAATCCAAAGAGGAGAGAGGCAGCCCACCCCTTCCCCTTTTTCTTCCCCAAGCCCATTTTCTTCTGGCCCGTTACCCCTTCATTCACTTGTCGTCTTCCTCCACCCCGATGGCATCCCTGTACGTCTGCTCCACCACCGCCCTATCAACCTCTCCCTCCTCCGATTTCCTGCCGTACGAGCTAGGGCTCCCCTTAAAAACACCCACCTCTCCCCCTCTGCCTCACCTAAACCCTAGACCTCTCCAGCTAGCGCCGCCGTCCCTCCTTCCTTTTCCCCCGAGCTCCTCTCTGTTTCTGAAGCTCTGCACCGCACAGAACACCACCGCCTCCCCATAGCCCCGATCGCCACGTTCCTCCTCAGACCGAGCACCACCCGCGGGCGGGAATGGAATCCTGGATGTCCCAGCTACCTCCCCGTCCCATCGCCAGCTACCGGGAGCGCCCAGGGACCGCGCCATCGAGCTCGCCGTCGACGTTTTTCCTCCGCCGCCATCCGACGCTGCTGTCCGTTGACAGCAGCCTCGCCTCCTCG
Organism: Alopecurus myosuroides; assembly: GCA_028641055.1. Classification (NCBI taxonomy): domain Eukaryota; kingdom Viridiplantae; phylum Streptophyta; class Magnoliopsida; order Poales; family Poaceae; genus Alopecurus; species Alopecurus myosuroides. The sequence goes on from JAPCYS010001247.1 coordinate 20,321, forward strand.
ACTACCCCCTGGTGAGCGCCTCCCTATCCTTCCCTCTCTCTCTGTTCCCCTCCAACCGCAACACCACCCACGCACACCAGCGCCCCGCAGCTACCCCCGTCGCCGGCCGATGATAATCGTTCTCTTCCGCGTTGCGTCAGTTTGAGAGATGGGTGTCAAAAAACTTTCAGTTAACAGCCGTGGTCACCTTATCCTCCATCAGTCTCCTGTTGTATCACAACCGAAGCGATATCACATTGGTTCAGTTCCGTGCGCACGAGAGCGAGCTCCCGGGTTCGATCCCCCGCGGGCGAAAAAGCCCCCCTTTTTTGCTTTTGTCCTCGCGGAAGACCGGCCCCACCTGCCATACACTGCGGTGGCTGCGTGGCTTCCACCCACGCCCACGTGGCCGCACCTGGGCACGGTCCCGCGCCGCAGAGACCCAGGCTGGGTTGCACTGGGTGTAAAAACACCCAGGGGCCTGTATAAAATTCCTGCTCCCATCTAAGTCCTTTTTCCTTGCAGTTTGGTCCCTGAAAATGAAATGTTAATAACTTTTATTTCCTAAGTACAAATAATAAAAATAAAATATGTATCTTGACCCAAATTTAATTATCTACCTATTCAAAGCATTTGTTTTCTGTTTTGCACAATTCAAATTTTTTCAAATTTCAAATTTAAAACAATTCATCTCAAATTTGGTTAATTCCATAATTAATTCATAATTAATTCAAATAACACAAATAAATATGTTTTTCAGTCCAAATTCAATGTACTTTCTGTTTATCAACTTTGTTTTGCAATTTGGGCAATTAAAATTAATGTTATTTAATAATCCTTAAAAATGACCAATTAAATGGCATAATTAATAACTTGCAAATGGTTGCTCCAAATTAAATACCCAAAACATGAATTTCATCCAAATCACATGCCACACTTGGATAATCCACTTTGTTTTCTGGTTAGCAACAATTAATTTGAATAATTGTTTCATCTCTTATTTAATGCAATTAACTTGGTAACATGTTTAATTAAATCATTTGAAATTGTTTTCAACAAGTAAAATTGTTTTCCATGCCATTTTGAACCACCTTTTCAAATAAATTTTGTTTCATGATTTGAATAATTTAAATTGCTTAAATAATTTAAACCTTGTTAAATCATTTAAATTTGCTAAATTCATAACTTGCTCAAATAAATTATTTTTGAACTATAAAATATGTTTTCAAACCAGAAAACATAACCTTTTCAAATGAATTTGAATTTATGTTTTGAACAAATAAAACCCAAATAATATTCAAACATGAATTAAATTCAATTAAACTTGTTTAATCTTGTTAATTCAAATTAAATCATTGTAATTCCTTTTCAATAATTGAAACATGTCCACTTAAAATTTGTGTTCTAATCAAATAAAAAATTTGTTATCTGTTGAACAATTAAATGGGTGAAACAACCAAATGCTTGAGTGACACCTTTAAGTAACCAAAAATTCCAAAAACTTAATAAGTGAATTTCAAAATGGGTAAACCTTATTTCAATTGGCTCTATGTTGTTATTTTTCTGTTTTCATCATCCATGCATCATATAATCCACCTTCACCTGATTAGTTGGAAAACGAATAATCTAACCAAAATTCATGGGCTTTTCATATGCAACTCAAATTGCATATGGGTCCATTTAAACCTGTTTATCATGTCAACTAGTTTCTTTTATGCATCCATTAAATTGCCATGCATCCCTATCTTGATCATGCTGGATCTTTTGCCGTAGTAGTAATTGTTGCATCTGGTGTTTGTTCGAGGTTCGTTGCTTCTTCCCGGATAGGACGTTGAGATGATGTGAGCAACGACCAGTTCTGTGGATGTACCTCTACTTGCTGGATCTCAGGCAAGTATACTCACTTGCGGCCAAATGGCTGCCTTTCATCACTTGTTACCGATTCTTTCCGTTGTTCTTATTCTAGCATGTTGATACGATGCTTGTGTCTTGATCCTATTATATGTTTACCTTGCAGCCATGATATAGCCTTTTCCTTCCACTTCCTATCAACTGTTGTTTGTTTACCTTGTTGGCCCTCGTGTCGTAGTTGCATGCTTAGTGTTGTTTGCGCTCAAGTCTTGTTGTCCGTCTTATCACCTGTTTAGTTTGATAGTTGGGTTACGATTCAATCAACAACATGTTAATCTTTTGGGTAATAATAATTTGATGATAAGGCACCGGCAGGAGGCCCAGGGTGGTTTTGAGGCCTGCTAGTGTCGACCCTAATAGGAAAAGGGTCTTGTCTACTGATCCATGATGAGCGCACTAACCGCATGTGGGAAGCGAGTATGGGCGCCCCCCTCAATTTGACTCGATTCGCATCTCGTCCAAATCGCCTCATTTAGTTCGGGCTTTCCATTTGCTGCATGCATGATCTTGCAAGCCCTTGGTACCCGGGTGGAACTTTTGTAGTCGGCATATAGGGGGACACGTTCTTAGAGTGCTATGAGGGTCCATTTTCTTCTGGGCTCGATTAGCCGTGCGCCCAAGGTGCTTTGGGCTTGATGCGAAGAAGAGTTGGGTTGTGTAGAGTGCCCCGCTTGGTGGGTTTGATTCCCGTCTGGCGGGATATTCTTGCGTGTACGGCCAAATTGGTGCCCCTGCAGGGATAAATCTTCTCGAGAAGCCGTGTTTTCCGCGGTTATGGACTACTTGGTGAAAGTACTGGCTAACAAGTGCTCAGGACAACTTAAACCTAATGATTCACAACATTACACCCAATGATTAACAACCTGACTAGTAATAGGCTTATTGACACAAAATCTGAACCATCATTAATTCAACTGCGTGAGTTATCCTCGGACTGCTTCTTTGGATAAGGGGCGAGATCCAGGATGGGTTTTGTTTGGAGTTAGTTATGGTTGGTTACGATACGCGATCTTATCTCCTTTCTGTTAGCCGGAAGTTGTAGTATGTCTCTGTAGTTGGTTAGAGCAGCCAGTTGCAGCATCTTTTATATCCCCTTTCTTCCGTTGAACCCAAAGCATCTGTGCTTGGTGTTGACGGGTTACACTTTGGTGAACTGTGAGTCTTGCTTGCCAGTACGTTTATGTACTGACCCCTTTGGGGCTGTGGTTTCCGCAGACCTACGTTTCCGAGGATCCCCATGGTGGCTACTACGTGGAGTATGACGAGACTGCTAACGAGTAGATAGCGGACCCGGGCAAGATCCGAGACTTCGTGGATGGGCTCCGTCTTTTCGTTTCCGGCCTCTTAGGCCTGTTTGGATCTTGTCTGTACTCAGACATGTTGAATGCTTCCGCTGTGATGTAATGATGTTATGTTGGGACATGTGTCCTCTGGATGATTGTATTTGCTATCTCTGCTCTAATGAGAGCCATTTGCAACTTATTTCAATCTTTTGTGTCGTAGAGATCTGTTGTGATATCACTTGTTAAACGCCATTGACGTACCATGTGTGTATGGTTTGAAGTACGTCAATGGAAGTATCCTGATTTCTATGGGATAGTTTACGTCGACGCTGAACAGATAGGGGTTGGTTGTCACACATACGTGTGTTGGACTACTCGTAAGAGGACGCGGGTGCCGGTAAGCCCCGTAATCCAATCTACTACTGTTCAACGGAACGGCGAGTATCCTTTAGAAGTACGGGTGCGACAAATGGTATCAGAGCCTTGGTTCCGATTCCCGATATTGTTTCGATACGAATGGTTATTGAAGCAACGGGTCCGCAAAGCCTGTAGGATAACCTCGCTAACGGTTGTTGTTTCTAGAATGTCAAAAACTATTTCTGCTAAACTAATTTGGAAAACATCTCAATAGGATTCTTGTTTTCTCCTTATCCCTATTCTATTTCCCCTCCCATCTTATTTGTTTTGGAGTCTCCCCCCTTGTCTATCTTTCAAAGTGTTAGGATCCTACGTGGGTGGACGTTTTCTGATTCTTTAACCTAATAGGTTCGATCATCGGAAGATTCCTGGTGGAAGAACATCGTCGTCACTCCGAGCAAGAATCCCTTGTTAGTGGTGTCGAGAAGCCCTTGTTAGTGGTGTCGAGGAGATCAACTTGAAGCACGAAGAATCGATAGTCGAACTTCTTTCCCCTCCCGGGTTAGCAGGTAGATTGCGAGGGCGCAATCCCTTGTTAGTGGTGTCGTCTGTAACACCTGGGGTGTTACCCTAATAGGAAGTTGTTTGTTTTCTTTTGTTCTGCATCCCATGCATCATATTGCACTGCACCATGTTTGCATCACAACTGAACAACTCAAAGCAATTTAAACCTTCACCCATGTCTCAAATTGTTTTCAATAAGTTGAAGTTGAACTTATTTAAATTGCCTGCTAAATAAAAAAATTTCCCTCTTGGTAAAACCCTAATGGCAAATTAAATTTCAAATAAAATCATAGTTGATATGATCCAAATTGAGGTTTAAAAATTAAATTCTTGCAAAAAAAAATTTCAATAATGTTTGCATAATGGTTTGAACTTATTAAATAGAATTTGTTTATTTCCAAAATTCCCCAAACCAAACCTTATTTGAAATTCAACCTACCACTTAAAATCAAAGTAACATTTTAAATTTTGAAATCAATAACTAACCTTGCTTTTAATTACTGTTTTGCAACTAATAAAGTTATTCATAAAAGAACCCCCCCCCCCCCAAAACCCTTTTTCCTTTCTCTCTCCCTCTCTCCCTTTCATTTCTTTACAAAAAAAAAATCAGGAAAAGAAAAAAAAGAATCCAAAGAGGAGAGAGGCAGCCCACCCCTTCCCCTTTTTCTTCCCCAAGCCCATTTTCTTCTGGCCCGTTACCCCTTCATTCACTTGTCGTCTTCCTCCACCCCGATGTCATCCTGTACGTCTGCTCCACCACCCGCCGATCAACCTCTCCCTCCTCCGATTTCCTGCCGTACGAGCTAGGGCTCCCCTTAAAAACACCCACCTCTCCCCCTCTGCCTCACCTAAACCCTAGACCTCTCCAGCTAGCGCCGCCGTCCCTCCTTCCTTTTCCCCCGAGCTCCTCTCTGTTTCTGAAGCTCTGCACCGCACAGAACACCACCGCCTCCCCATAGCCCCGATCGCCACGTTCCTCCTCAGACCGAGCCCCACCCGCGGGCGGGAATGGAACCCTGGATGTCCCAGCTACCTCCCCGTCCCATCGCCAGCTACCGGGAGCGCCCAGGGACCGCGCCATCGAGCTCGCCGTCCGACGCTGCTGTCCGTTCACAGCAGCCTCGCCTCCACGACCCCCTGGTGAGCGCCTCCCCTATCCTTCCCCTCTCTCTCTGTTCCCCCTCCAACCGCACACCACCCACGCACACACCAGCGCCCCGCAGCTACCCCCGTCGCCGGCCGATGATCATCGTTCTCTTCCGCGCTGCGTCAGTTTCAGAGATGGGTGTCAAAAAACTTTCAGTTAACAGCCGTGGTCACCTTATCCTCCGTCAGTCTCCTGTTGTATCACAACCGAAGCGATAGCACATTGGTTCAGTTCCGTGCGCGCGAGAGCGAGCTCCCGGGTTCGATCCCCCGCGGGCGAAAAAGCCCCCTTTTTTGCCTTTGTCCTCGCGGAAGACCGGCCCCACCTGCCATACATTGCGGTGGCTGCGTGGCTTCCACCCACGCCCACGTGGCCGCCACCTGGGCACGGTCCCGCGCCGCAGAGACCCAGGCTGGGTTGCACTTGGTGTAAAAACACCCCAGGGGCCTGTATAAAATTCCTGCTCCCATCTAAGTCCTTTTTCCTTGCAGTTTGGTCCCTGAAAATGAAATGTTAATAACTTTTATTTCCTAAGTCCAAATAATAAAAATAAAATATGTATCTTGACCCAAATTTAATTATATACCTATTCAAAGCATTTGTTTTCTGTTTTGCACAATTCAAATTGTTTCAAATTTCAAATTTAAACAATTCATCTCAAATTTGGTTAATTCCATAATTAATTCATAATTAATTCAAATAACACAAATAAAATATGTTTTTCAGTCCAAATTCAATGTACTTTCTGTTTATCAACTTTGTTTTGCAATTTGGGCAATTAAAATTAATGTTATTTAATAATCCTTAAAAATGACCAATTAAATGGCATAATTAATAACTTGCAAATGGTTGCTCCAAATTAAATACCCAAAACATGAATTTCATCCAAAATCACATGCCACACTTGGATATCCACTTTGTTTTCTGGTTTGCAACAATTAATTTGAATAATTGTTTCATCTCTTATTTAATGCAATTAACTTGGTAACATGTTTAATTAAATCATTTGAAATTGTTTTCCAACAAGTAAAATATGTTTTCCATGCCATTTTGAACCACCTTATCAAATATAATTTTTTTTCATGATTTGAATAATTTAAATTGCTTAAATAATTTAAACCTTGTTTAAATCATTTAAATTTGCTAAATTCATAACTTGCTCAAATTAAATTATTTTTGAACTAATAAAATATGTTTTCAAACCAGAAAAACATAACCTTTTCAAATATGAATTTTAATTTATGTTTTGAACAAATAAAACCCAAATAATATTCAAACTTGAATTAAATTCAATTAAAACTTGTTTAATCTTGTTTAATTCATAATTAAATCATTGTAATTCCTTTTTCAATAATTGAAACATGTAATCCACTTAAAATTTTGTGTTCTAATCAAATAAATTTTTTGTTATCTGTTTTGAACAATTAAAATGGGTGAAAACAACCAAATGCTTGAGTGACACCTTTAAGTAACCAAAAATTCCAAAAACTTAATAAGTGAATTTCAAAATGGGTAAACCTTATTTCCAATTGGCTCTATTGTTGTTATTTTTCTGTTTTCATCATCCATGCATCATACTAATCTACCTTCACCTGTTGATTAGTTGGAAAACAAATAATCTAACCAAAATTCATGGGCTTTTCATATGCAACTCAAATTGCATATGGGTCCATTTAAACCTGTTTATCATGTCAACTAGTTTCTTTCTATGCATCCATTAAATTGCCATGCATCCCTATCTTGATCATGCTGGATCTTTTGCCGTAGTAGTAATTGTTGCATCCGGTGTTTGTTCGAGGTTCGTTGCTTCTTCCCGGATAGGATGTTGAGATGATGTGAGCAACGACCAGTTCTGTGGATGTACCTCTACTTGCTGGATCTCAGGCAAGTATACTCACTTGCTGCCAAATGGCTGCCTTTCATCACTTGTTACCGATTCTTTCCGTTGTTCTTATTCTAGCCTGTTGATACGCTGCTTGTGTCTCGATCCTATTATATGTTTACCTTGCAGCCATGATATAGCCTTTTCCTTCCACTTCCTATCAACTGTTGTTTGTTTACCTTGTTGGCCCTCATGTCGTAGTTGCATGCTTAGTGTTGTTTGTGCTCAAGTCTTGTTGTCCGTCTTATCACCTGTTTAGTTTGATAGTTGGGTTACGATTCAATCAACAACATGTTATCTTTTGGGTAATAATAATTTGATGATAAGGCACCGGCAGGAGGCCCAGGGTGGTTTTGAGGCCTGCTAGTGTCGACCCTAATAAAAGGGTCTTTTCTACTGATCCATGATGAGCGCACTAACCGCATGTGGGAAGCGAGTATGGGCGCCCCCTCAATTTGACTCGATTCGCATCTCGTCCAAATCGCCTCATTTAGTTCGGGCTTTCCATTTGCTGCATGCATGATCTTGCGAGCCCTTGGTACCCGGGTGGAACTTTTGTAGTCGGCATATAGGGGGACACGTTCTTAGAGTGCTATGAGGGTCCATTTTCTTCTGGGCTCGATTAGCCGTGCGCCCAAAGTGCTTTGGGCTTGATGCGAAGAAGAGTTGGGTTGTGTAGAGTGCCCCGCTTGGTGGGTTTGATTCCCGTCTGGCGGGATATTCTTGCGTGTACGGCCAAATTGGTGCACCCCTGCAGGGATAAATCTTCTCGAGAAGCCGTGTTTTCCGCGGTTATGGACTACTTGGTGAAAGTACTGGCTAACAAGTGCTCAGGACAACTTAAACCTAATGATTCACAACATTACACCCAATGATTAACAACCTGACTAGTAATAGGCTTATTGACACAATAATCTGAACCATCATTAATTCAACTGCGTGAGTTATCCTCGGACTGCTTCTTTGGATAAGGGGCGAGATCCAGGATGGGTTTTGTTTGGAAGTAGTTATGGTTGGTTACGATACGCGATCTTATCTCCTTTCTGTTAGCCGGAAGTTGTAGTATGTCTCTGTAGTTGGTTAGAGCAGCCAGTTGCAGCATCTTTTATATCCCCTTTCTTCCGTTGAACCCAAAGCATCTGTGCTTGGTGTTGACCGGTTACACTTTGGTGAACTGTGAGTCTTGCTTGCCAGTACGTTTATGTACTGACCCCTTTGGGGCTGTGGTTTCCGCAGACCTACGTTTCCGAGGATCCCCATGGTGGCTACTACGTGGAGTATGACGAGACTGCTGACGAGTAGATAGCGGACCCGGGCAGGATCCGAGACTTCGTGGATGGGCTCCGTCTTTTCGTTTCCGGCCTCTTAGGCCTGTTTGGATCTTGTCTGTACTCAGACATGTTGAATGCTTCCGCTGTGATGTAATGATGTTATGTTGGGACATGTGTCCTCTGGATGATTGTATTTGCTATCTCTGCTCTAATGAGAGCCATTTGTAACTTATTTCAATCTTTTGTGTCGTAGAGATCTGTTGTGATATCACTTGTTAAACGCCATTGACCTACCATGTGTGTATGGTTTGAAGTACGTCAATGGAAGTATCCTGATTTCTATGGGATAGTTTACGTCGACGCTGAACAGATAGGGGTTGGTTGTCACACATACGTGTGTTGGCCTACTCGTAAGAGGACGCGGGTGCCGGTAAGCCCCGTAATCCAATCTACTACTGTTCAACGGAACGGCGAGTATCCTTTAGAAGTCCGGGTGCGACACTCATGTTCGCAATTGAAGATTTGAAGAAATCAGTTGATAAGCTCATTGAGAAGGACTCACCACCACTGCCATGAAATAATTAATTAGTCATGGGTATTGGCAACCTCTTGGCTTGTTCCAAGCTTGGGGGAGTGCCGCGGTATCACACCTTTATCTTTCACCTTTTTACCTTTTAGTAGAGTCATATTATGAGTAGAGTAAATATCATATATATAGTATGATTTGCAGTATGGAAATACCAATCTTTAGTTGGTTATCGTTGTATCCGTTGGTTTGAGTCACTGTTATGGAATATTAATGAGACTACGGTAGAGACGTGGGGTAATGGGATAGCGTAGTAACACAGAACACAGGATTTTACCCAGGTTCGGTACGTCGCGACAGTACGTGTAACATCCAAGTATGAAAACAACCCTTAGAATGTTTGATTCCTTGTTTATTTCAAGCAATGCATCATGTCATCATGTTTATTTATTGTTTGCATTTGTTTCTATCTGTTTTATCTTGTTTTCACAATTCAAATTCAAATCTTTTCAAACATTGCTTTCATACTTGCTATGTTACAACTTTGGAATAAAAATAACAACTGAAAACAACCATGTTATTCCTTGTTCTCAAATATTAAAATTGTTGCTTTAAATCCAACCAATATTTCAATCAATAACTCTCAAATCATCTTTTAAAATTCAAACCAAGTTCAAACCAGTACTCATTTTGAACCCATCAAGTTCACCACACTTTGAAATTCTAAAATCATTTGTTTTAATCTAGGGATAACCCTATTCAAATGGTTATTATTCAATAAATCAATTTAATATGAAAATACCCCAAATTTGATTTCAAACACTAACTATGATTTTAAAATTTCATTTTTGAAATCCAAGTTGATAATGTGGTTCCTATTTAGTTAAAAAGCTTAACCTAATTTTTCTAAATTTTCCCTCAAATAAAACCTTAACAATCTTGTTCCAAAAGCAAACTACAAAAAAATAAATAAAACAGAAAAGATTAAAAATAAGCAAAGCAGCGCGCGCGAGCAGCAGATAAACAAGCCCAGCCCGCTAAGCCTACCCGCGCGCGCCCCAGCCCGTCACTTAAAGCCCCCGTACCGCTTCGGTGCGCTGAGATGCGTGCAAGCGCATCGCCTTCGTCTCTCTCCCGTACGGCGTCCATCTGAAGGTGCCACGGCGGCTGTACGGCGGCAGCAACGGCCGATCCGAGGTTCTAGCCCCTATAAAGAGCCCCTAGCCCCCGGGGAGCAACCCTAGAGCCTAGGGTTACCCCTGTCCCATCGATCCGCCGCCAAGTTCTTCTCCCCGACGCCGCTCACCCTCTCTGAACTTCGTCACCGCCGGCAACCCTCTGAAGTTCGCCATGGCGTCGCCCACGTAGCCACCATCTCCTTGTACCAAGCCCAGAGATCACATCGCCACCCTCTCCTCGTCGTTTTGCACACCGGAGAAGCCACGGGAAGGAGCCAGGAGCTCGCCGCCGTCCTCGATCACCTCGTCACCGCCGTGGTTCTCCCCTCCGCCGTCAGGAACGCCCACGGCAACCTTCCGGTGAGCCCACCGTCGCCTTCCCTCTCCCTCTGCTTGCGCACTGGTCCGTGCACGCCCCCTGTGTCCAGCACACGCACCACATCTCCCGCAGCACACGCACGGCACCACCGCTCGCCGGCGACGTTCTCTGTCAGAGTGCAGCGCGCGCGTCCAAAAGTTCAGTTAACGTTGCTAGTGAACGTTAACCTCGCTGCGTTCGCCTCTGTGTCACACGAATTCAGCTAGCGCAGTGGTAGGCACACACTGAAACTCTCGGCCGGTCGCGGGTTCGAGCCCCGCACTGCGCCAACCTTTTTTGAGCCTTTTGCTTCAGCGCGCACGGCCCACCTGTCAGTGGCTCACACTGCCACGCGCGCGCTCACTGCCACGCTGTCTTCCTGGCCCACGGGCAGAGGCTAAGGGTAGAAACCCGTGCGGTAACAAAAGTTAAATCGCACCTGTTTTATTTTCTGTTTCTTTTAAATAGCAGAAATTAAGCCAAACTTTAAAATTAAATATCTTTCATTTTATTAATCCAATAATTACAAACCTTATATGAAACTTGATCTAAATTTTATAATCTATTCAAATATGCAATTTGTGTTCTGTTTTGAATTTTCAAAATGCAATTTAAATTCAAATCCAAATAATTCAAATGTAATTTGAAATAATTCATAACTAATTCATACTGTTTCCAAATAATTCAACTAAAATATGTTTTTCATACCTTTTTGAATGCTCTATTCAAATATAAATTTTGTTTTCTGGTTTGAATAATTTAAATTGCCTAAACAATTTAAATCTTGTTTAATTCAATTAAAAAGTGTTTAATATTGTTTAATTCATAACTAAATAATCCAAAGTCCAATTTCAAATTGTGAAACATGTAATCCAACCAAAATTTGATGTTCTTCTCAAATATCAACTTTGTTATTTGTTTTGCACATTTTAAATGGTTGAAAACAACAACTACATGTGTGATACCTTTAATGCACCCAAAATTTTCCTAAAATAATAACAAACTCCTAAATTGCTACCACCTTTTCTAATTTGGTTCTAATGTTGTTATTTTGCTGTTTTCCTTTTGCATGCATCATACTAAACCAGTATCATCTGTTGATTAGTTGGAAAACAAATAATCTAACCAAATTCCATGGGCTTTTCATATGCAACTCACAGTTGCATATCAGTCCATTTAAATTGTGTTATCATATCAACTAGTTTATTTTGTTGCATCTATTAAATTGTCATGCATCATATTTGATTGTGCACAATGCCATGCCAGTGTTTGTTTACATACCTGTTTTGTTTGTTTGCTTCTTCTCGGTTAGACGACGACTACGTTGAGACCGACGATCCTTACGACACCACTTCTCAGGACCTAGCCCAGTACGATACTGAGCTGCCAGGCAAGTTATCACTCACATGAATCATCGAGTTTCCTTTCCACACTTGTTGTCGATACTATCCTTTTGTCCATTATTGCTAGCCATATGTATCGTTGCTTGTTCTCCGAACCTATCACATGATTCCCTGAACCAATGATACTGCCTCACCTCCATACCTACAGCCTTTGCTTGTGCCTGTTCTTACCTAGCATGCTTAGGGTTGCTTTTACTCGAGTCTGTTGTCGGTTATTACTGTTACTATCTTATTATTTTGTACCGGGGCTCGATGTTAATCAATCAATCCTGTTAATTGCTAATGGTAATAATAATAACTTGATGATAAGGCACCGGCAGGAGGCCCATGAGAGGTTTTGAAGCCTGCTAGTGTCGACCCTAATAGGAAAAGGGTCTTGTCTACTGATCCATGATGAGCGCACTACCCGCATTTGGGAAGCGAGTATGGCGCCCCCCTCAACTTGACCTGATACGCATCTCGTCCAAATCATCTCATTTAGTTCGTGCTTTCTATTTGCCGCATGCATGTTTTGCGAGCGAGCCCAGCGGTGGAACTTTTGTAGTCGGCATAGGGGGACACGGTCTTAGAGTGCTATGAGGGTCCCTTTTCTTCGGGGCTTGATTAGCCGTGCGCCCAAGGTGCTTTGGGCTTGATGCGGAGAATGGTTGGTTGTGTTGAGTGTCCCGCTTGGTGGGAGGCATCCCATCTGGCGGGTTATTCATGAGTGTACGGCCAAATTGGTGCAACCTGCAGGGATAATCTTCTCGAGAAGCGTGTTTCCGCGGTTATGGATTACTTGGTGAAAGTACTGGCTAACAAGTACTCAGGACAACTTCAACTTAATGATCAATCATGATTCACCCACTGTTTAATAACCTGACTAGTAATAGGTTATTCACACAATAACTTGATTCACTTATCATAACTGTGTGAGTTATCCTCGGATTGCTTCTTTGGATAAGGGGCGAGATCCAGGATGGGTTTGGTTGAAGTTATCTTTCAGTTGGTTACAATCCTCGATCTCATCTTATTCTGTTAGCCGGAACTTGTAGTTTCTTCTGTAGTTGGTTAGCGCAGCCAGCAGCAGCTTTTATCACCCTTCCTTCCGTTGAGCCAAGCATCTATGCTTGTGTTGACGGGTAACTCTTTGATGAACTGTGAGTCTTGCTTGCCTGTACTTGGATGTACTGACCCCGTTGGGGCTGTGGTTTACGCAGAGTACGACTACGGCTACGATGCTTCTCAGGACGGCTACTTCGTGGAGTTTTGACGACGCTGCAGACGAGTAGATAGCTGGACCAGGGCAGGATCCAGAACCTTCGTGGATGGGCTTCGTTTGCTTTTATTTTCCTCCGGCTTCTTAAGCCTTCAGTTTTGTCTGTACTCAGACACCTTTGTTTGCTTCCGCTGATGTAATGAATGACATGTTGGGACATGTGTCCTCTGGATGATTGTATTTGCTATTTCTGCCTTAATGAAGGCCAGTTGCAACTTTATTTCAATCTTTTGTGTCTTAGAGATATGTTGTGATCATCATTCGTTCAAAACTGTTGACGTACAATGCGTGTTTGATATGAAGTACGTCAACGGTAGTGCCTATGATTTCTAGTGGATAGTTTACATCGACGGTGGAATAGCAGGCTTGTGTTGTCGCGCATAAGCGCAGGCCTACCAGGAAGCTGGGACGTGGGAGCAGTTATGCCCATAATCCAAGCATCTGCTATCCAGTTCGTGCGGTGAGTATCCCTTAGAAGTCAGGGTGCGACAAATGGTATCAGAGCCTGTCTGCCTGTAGGATCCCTTTTTACTGGTCGCAGTTGAGTCTAGAAACTATTTTGTAGCTATATAGGAAAAATGAAACGTGAGAGTAGGAATTCTGTCATTTTTCTTCTTTCCCCACCCACCCACCCTTTTCTGGTAAGGAAGTGCAACGTGTTTTCTGTTCTCACCTAAACTTTCAAGTTAGGATTTCACGTGTTTTGGGTTCTCCTTAGTACCTTAGGACTTTTGGTCTAAGTTTTCCCAGTGTTGCTTCAATATCATGTTCTTGTCAACATCCGTATCGTCCATTGAACCTTGTTGACTTCCACATCCTTTTTCGTCTACCGGAGCCTAATCAAAACCTTTCCGATCATTGCAGATGGATCTCAGGTTCTACCCGCAGGTGGTTAGGATGACTCGCTGTGTGAGGACACCGCCGGTTATCCGGAGATGCTCAGGGATATGGTTACCTATCTGGGGTTCCGTTGGGCACCAGAGTACCAGGTCTACGAGCACCAGCGCGAGTTCGAGCAGACTTTCTACCGAGCTATCGTCTACATTCTGTCGGATGATGGCAGGAGCTTTGTTCACCGCTACGAGGCAGTAGGTTCCACAGTGGATATGGCCGTGCAGCAGGCAGCGTACGTGAGTCTCACCGTTCTACGTGCTGACTACTGGGGGTTTGATGATTCCAGTTATCGTCACATCCCCCGTGGTTACATCAGGGCAGGGAGTTCACTTCACTGACCACCGCGACCTGGATACCTACGAGTCTGATAGCTCCAGGCTGCACACACTACTGCCCAGTTCGTGAGGCACAGTGACACAGTCGCTTCCACACTCTCTCAGGAGTTAGCCTCAGTCCGGGAGCAGCTCCACCTTGCTCTCACCCGTCTGGCGACGTACACCACAGACTTTGTTGGAGACGAGCGCTTTGCACGTATCGTTCAGTCAGCTGGTCTTCCGTTACCAGATGCTGGAGGTTACGAGCCGGTCAGAGGTCCACTTCTCCACCTCGGTGCAGGTTACACGGGGATCCCTCGATATGGAGCACAGGAAGAGGACGCTTTCTACTTCACCACTCCGAGAGTTGCTCTCAGAGCATTTCCTATCTACAGGGATCGTGATACCTACTTCCGTGGGGTTCCTCCTCACCGTATCTCTCGTCGTACTACTCACCGCCGTCCTGCGTGATGAGCATGGGAAGTACCGATGTATCGTTCCTAGCTATGTTTAGTTATCCTTGTCTTCGAACCATGTGTTGGTCTGTTGGATATTCTGATGTATTTGAACATGTGATGATGTACCTGTTGGTTATCTATTCATGCGTCGGAATAATCTATCTTTCGGTTACCAAGTCTATCCTGTTGTATTGTTGTGCTAAAATGCATTTCTGTTCAGGATGCCTCCAACCAGGAACACCCCGCCTCCGCCACCACCAATGGGGAAACTGTTGGCTCAGATGACCCAAGTGGTGACTCAGATGGCCAGATCCAGGCTAACCAGCACAACAACCAGAATGCTCCGCGAGTCAGTATCAAGGAGTTTCTGAGCGTGGGTCCGAGGGCTTTCGTGGCAACACGTGAGCCTCTGGATGCTGATGACTGGATCAGAGAGATCAACAGGGCTCTGGAGATTGCTCATGTTGCTGAGGAAGATAAGGTCAAGTATGCCACCTACCTACTGAAGGGTCAGGCAGCTACTTGGTGGGAGAACTACCAGACCATGAGAGCTGGATACCCTATCACCTGGGGATGTTTCAAGGATGCCTTCCTGAAGCACCACATCCCGGATGGTCTTATGGAAAGGATGCGTGAGGAATTCTGCTCTCTCAGACAGGGCAAGCTGGACGTTCTCGGCTACCAGAACGAGTTCAATCGTCTCGCTCGGTATGCTGGTGACGAAGTGTCCACCGAAACCAAGAAGATGGCAAGGTTCCGCAGAGGCTTTAACCGGAACTGAAGTACGCTCTCACCAACATCAAGTGCAAGGACTTCGTTGAGCTCGTGAACACCGCGCTCAATGAGGAGAATGGGCGCAAGGCGTTCGAAGAGTCCCGCAAGCACTCGCGTGAGGGTGGTTCCTCCTCCAACATGACCACCCCTCCGCAGAAGCGCCGCATCTGGGTGCCAATGGTGCTGTCACTCGGGCTCCAAATGCCCAAGCTCCTCCAGGCTTTGGTCCCGCCCCCAAACCATCTCAGATGCAGGGTCAGAGGATTCCAATGGGGCAGCCAAGGCCAGGTCCTCCTCGTGTCGTCACTTGCTACAAGTGCAAGGAGACTGGGACACTACGCTGATAAGTGCACTCAGAGGCAGCTACCTCCACCTCTCGCCCCAACACCAACCAGGCTATGGTTCGTGCTCCCCCGGCTAAAGCCTTCAACTCCAACAACAGGCCTGTCGGGAGGAACGCGAGGGTGAACCATATCAAGGCCGACAAAGCTGAGGAAGCCGCTGACGTCGTTCTCGGTATATTACCGTAAACTCTATTCCAGCTAAAGTGTTGTTTGATACTGGAGCATCGCATTCGTTCGTGTCAAAGATCTTTGCTACAACGTACAATTTAGCTCTGGTTCCACTAAGCAATCAAATCTATGTGCACTCTCCGGGAACTAAAATGATTACTTCCAAGATAAGCATGGACAATCAGATCCTAATTGGAGGACGCATATTCCTTGCTTCACTCATGTTGCTGGGAAATTCTGACATTGATGTCATTTCTGGGTATGGATTGGTTGAAGACCCACAAAGCTAAAATTGACTGTGCTCAAAAGTCAATAACTCTCTCTCACACTTCAGGCCAGATAGTCTATTCTCCATATGGATCAAGTTCTGTTCAGCTGTTCAACCTCGATGCCAAACACCTTCCTGAAATTGAAATGTTCCGGTGGTTTGTGAATTCCCTGACGTCTTTCCAGAAGAATTGCAGGGATGCCTCCGGACAGAGCGTTGAGTTCGTGATCGAGCTTGAGCCAGGTACTGCTCCAATCTCTAAGCATCCATACAAGATAGCTCCTCCTGAACTGAAATTGTTGAAGGAACAAATCGATATGTACATGGAAAAAGGTTACATTCAGCCTAGTTCCTCCGCTTGGGTTGCCCAACTCTGTTTGTTGCCAAGAAGGATCAAACAAAAAGACTCGTGGTTGACTATCGTCCTCTAAACGAGAAAACCATCAAGAACAAGTATCCACTTCCTCGTATCGATGATCTTTTGATCAACTTGCTGGAGCCTCAATATTCTCAAAGTTGGACTTTGAGGATGGGTTACCATCAGATAAAGATCAGAAAGGAAGATATTCCAAAAACAGCCTTCACCACTCGTTACGGTCTTTATGAATTCACCGTCATGTCATTTGGTCTCACCAATGCACGGCAACGTTCTCAAGACTCATGAATTCTGTCTTCCATGAATACCTCGACAAGTTCGTTGTGGTATATCTTGATGATATTCTAGTCTACTCAAAATCCGAGGAAGAGCATGGAGAACCTTCGTCTCACTCTCATGAAACTTCGCGAGCATCGTCTGTATGCCAAGTATTCCAAATGTGAGTTCTGGATTCCAGAAGTTGCATATCTTGGTCATATCATTCTGCCAAAGGCATTGCCATTGATCCTGAAAAGGTTAAGGCAATTGTTGATTGGAAACCCCTAAGACGGTGAAGCAAGTTAGAAGCTTTCTTGGCTTGGCTAGCTATTGCCGTCGTTTCGTCCAAAACTTCTCCAAGATTGCCAAACCTCTCACTGATCTCACAAAGAAGGACAAAAAGTTCGTTGGACTCCACAATGTGATGAGAGTTTCAACCTCCTGAAAGCTAAACTCACTTCCACACCTGTTCTGGTTGGTCCAGATATACCAAACCTTTCCAGATATTCTGTGATGCATCTCTCCAAGGCCTAGGAGCAGTTCTTATGCAGAACGTCAGGTTGTGGCTATGCTTCAACGTCAGTTGAACCACATGAGCAAAACTATCCCACTCATGATCTTGAACTTGCAGCATGGTGTTTGCCCTCAAGAAATGGAGACAATACTTGTTGGGTAACAAAACTGAAATCTTTTCGATCATAAGAGTCTGAAATACATCTTCACTCAGCCAGATCTAAACCTCAGGCAAAGGAGGATGGTGAGAAGATTAAAGACTTTGATCTCACCATTTCTTACACTCCGGGCAAGGCTAATGTTATGGCCGATGCTCTCAGTCGCAAATCCTATTGCATAATCTCATGATAAGGAAAGCCAACCTCCACTTCATGAGGAATTCCAGAAGCTAAACCTTGGTCTTTGTTCCTGAAGGATACCTTGCTAGCTTGACAGCCAGCCCAACTCTCGAGGACAAGATTCGTTCTGAACAGCTTCGTGATAATGAAATCAAGAAGATGGTAGAGCAAATCAAGGAGGCAGTGATAAATTCAAGTCCTTCTCAATGATGACAAAGGAACTGTGTTCTTCGAAGGAGCATTGCAGTTCCTCAGATTCAAAGTCTAAAAGGATATCATTCTCAAGGAGGCTCATGAAACTCCTCTATCCATTCACCCTGGAAGTACAAAGATGTACCAGGATCTTAAGACTCTGTATTGGTGGTCTGGCATGAAACGTGAAATTGCTCAATACGTTTCTGAATGCGACGTTTGTCAACGTGTTAAGGCAGTCCATCAAAAGAAGCAGGTCTACTCCAACCTCTGAAAATTCCTGACTGGAAGTGGGACATGATTGAAAATGGACTTCGTTACTGGGTTTTCGAAAGTCCAGGAAAGGCAACGATGCAATCTTCGTTGTTATTGATCGTCTCACTAAGGTTGCTCACTTCTTTGCTGTCAAGGAAACTATCTCAGCTAGCCAGTTAGCAGAGCTCTACACAGCAAGGATTGTTCCTCTTCATGGTGTACCATTGGAAAATAAGCTCAGATCGTGGAAGCATCTTCACTTTCATTTCTGGAAAGCTTTCAAGAAGCATTGGGCACTAAACTTCTGTTCAGCACAGCTTATCACCCTCAGTCTCAGGGGCAAGTCGAAAGAGTCAATCAGATTCTCGAGGATATGCTCAAAGCATGTGGTATCTCATTTGGCATGAAATGGGAGGATTGCCTTCCATATGCTGAATTCTCCTACAACAACAGCTACCAGGCAAGCCTAGGCATGGCACCTTTGAGGCACTGTATGGTCGCAGATGCAGGAGTCCAATCAATTGGTCTGGAGCTGGTGAACGTTCACTCTTAGGCCCTGACATGGTTAAGGAAGCCGAGGAGAAAGTTCGTATCATTCGTGACAATCTCGGATTGCTCAGTCTCGTCAGAAGAGCTATTATGATAGCAAGCACAGGGATATGGTCTATGCACCTGGTGATAAGGCATATCTCCGTGTAACTCCCCTCAGAGGCACTCATCGTTTTGGTGTGAAAGGAAAGCTTGCACCAAGATACATTGGTCCTTTCAACATCCTCTCAAGACGTGCAGAGAATGCTTATCGTCTCGAACTTCCAGAAAAACTATCCAAGGTGCACGATGTTTTCCACGTGTCACAACTCAAGAAAGTGTTTCAAAGACCCAGATCGTGCAGTTGATCATGATTCTTGAGCTGCAAGATGATCTGTCTTATGAGGAGCACCCTATTCGTATTCTCGATGAGACCGAGCGTAAGACTCGCAACAAGAGCACCAAGTTCTTGAAAGTCCAATGGTCGCATCATTCCGATAAAGAGGCAACGTGGGAGACCGAAGAGGATCTTCGCAAGAAGTATCCGGACCTTTTATTTCTCAGTAGGGAATCTCGGGGCGCGATTCTTCAAGGGGGGGGCGTTTTGTAACATCCAAGTATGAAAACAACCCTTAGAATGTTTGATTCCTTGTTTATTTCAAGCAATGCATCATGTCATCATGTTTATTTATTGTTGCATTTGTTTCTATCTGTTTTTATCTTGTTTTCACAATTCAAATTCAAATCTTTTCAAACATTGCTTTCATACTTGCTATGTTACAACTTTGGAATAAAAATAACAACTGAAAACAACCATGTTATTCCTTGTTCTCAAATATTAAAATTGTTGCTTTAAATCCAACCAATATTTCAATCAATAACTCTCAAATCATCTTTTAAAATTCAAACAAGTTCAAACCAGTACTCATTTTGAACCCATCAAGTTCACCACACTTTGAAATTCTAAAATCATTGTTTTAATCTAGGGATAACCCTATTCAAATGGTTATTATTCAATAAATCAATTTAATATGAAAATACCCCAAATTTTATTTCAAACACTAACTATGATTTTAAAATTTCATTTTTGAAATCCAAGTTGATAATGTGGTTCCTATTTAGTTAAAAAGCTTAACCTAATTTTTCTAAATTTTTCCCTCAAATAAAACCTTAACAATCTTGTTCCAAAAGCAAACTACAAAAAAAAAAAAAAAATAAAAGATTAAATAAGTAAAGCAGCGCGCAGCAGCAGATAAACAAGCCCAGCCCGCTAAGCCTACGCAGCGCCCCAGCCCTCACTTAAAGCCCCGTACCGCTTCGGTGCGCTGAGATGCGTGCAAGCGCATCGCCTTCGTCTCTCTCCCGTACGGCGTCCATCTGAAGGTGCCACGGCGGCTGTACGGCGGCAGCGACGGCCGATCCGAGGTTCTAGCCCTATAAAGAGCCCCTAGCCCCGGGGAGCAACCCTAGAGCCTAGGGTTACCCCTGTCCCATCGATCCGCCGCCAAGTTCTTCTCCCCGACGCCGCTCACCCTCTCTGAACTTCGTCACCGCCGGCAACCCTCTGAAGTTCGCCATGGCGTCGCCCACGTAGCCACCATCTCCTTGTACCAAGCCAGAGTCACATCGCCACCCTCTCCTCGTCGTTTTGCACACCGGAGAAGCCACGGAAGGAGCCAGGAGCTCGCCGCCGTCCTCGATCACCTCGTCACCGCCGTGGTCTCCCCTCCGCCGTCAGGACGCCCACGGCAACCTTCCGGTGAGCCCACCGTCGCCTTCCCTCTCCCTCTGCTTGCCACTGGTCCGTGCACGCCCCCTGTGTCCAGCACACGCACCACATCTCCCGCAGCACACGCACGGCACCACCGCTCGCCGGCGCGTTCTCTGTCAGAGTGCAGCGCGCGCGTCCAAAAGTTCAGTTACGTTGCTAGTGAACGTTAACCTCGCTGCGTTCGCCTCTGTGTCACACGATTTCCAGCTAGCGCAGTGGTAGGCACACACTGAAACTCTCGGCCGTCCGGGTTCGAGCCCCGCACTGCGCCCAACCTTTTTGAGCCTTTTGCTTCAGCGCGCACGGCCCACCTGTCAGTGGCTCACACTGCCACGCGCGCGCTCACTGCCACGCTGTCTTCCTGGCCCACGGGCAGAGGCTAAGGGTAGAAACCCGTGCGGTAACAAAAGTTAAATCGCACCTGTTTTATTTTCTGTTTCTTTTAAATAGCAGAAATTAAGCCAAACTTTAAAATTAAATATCTTTCATTTTATTAATCCAATAATTACAAACCTTATATGAAACTTGATCTAAATTTTATAATCTATTCAAATATGCAATTTGTGTTCTGTTTTGAATTTTCAAAATGCAATTTAAATTCAAATCCAAATAATTCAAATGTAATTTGAAATAATTCATAACTAATTCATACGTTTCCAAATAATTCAACTAAAATATGTTTTTCATACCTTTTTGAATGCTCTATTCAAATATAAATTTTGTTTTCTGGTTTGAATAATTTAAATTGCCTAAACAATTTAAATCTTGTTTAATTCAATTAAAAAGTGTTTAATATTGTTTAATTCATAACTAAATAATCCAAAGTCCAATTTCAAATTGTGAAACATGTAATCCAACCAAAATTTGATGTTCTTCTCAAATATCAACTTTGTTATTTGTTTTGCACATTTTAAATGGTTGAAAACAACAACTAATGTGTGATACCTTTAATGCACCCAAATTTTCCTAAAATAATAACAAACTCCTAAATTGCTACCACCTTTTCTAATTTGGTTCTAATGTTGTTATTTTGCTGTTTTCCTTTTGCATGCATCATACTAAACCAGTATCATCTGTTGATTAGTTGGAAAACAAATAATCTAACCAAATTCCATGGGCTTTTCATATGCAACTCACAGTTGCATATCAGTCCATTTAAATTGTGTTATCATATCAACTAGTTTATTTTGTTGCATCTATTAAATTGTCATGCATCATATTTGATTGTGCACAATGCCATGCCAGTGTTTGTTTACATACCTGTTTTGTTTGTTTGCTTCTTCTCGGTTAGACGACGACTACGTTGAGACCGACGATCCTTACGACACCACTTCTCAGGACCTAGCCCAGTACGATACTGAGCTGCCAGGCAAGTTATCACTCACATGAATCATCGAGTTTCCTTTCCACACTTGTTGTCGATACTATCCTTTTGTCCATTATTGCTAGCCATATGTATCGTTGCTTGTTCTCCGAACCTATCACATGATTCCCTGAACCAATGATACTGCCTCACCTCCATACCTACAGCCTTTGCTTGTGCCTGTTCTTACCTAGCATGCTTAGGGTTGCTTTTTACTCGAGTCTGTTGTCGGTTATTACTGTTTACTATCTTATTATTTTGTACCGGGGCTCGATGTTAATCAATCAATCCTGTTAATTGCTAATGGTAATAATATAACTTGTGATAAGGCACGGCAGGAGGCCCATGAGAGGTTTTGAAGCCTGCTAGTGTCGACCCTAATAGGAAAAGGGTCTTGTCTACTGATCATGATGAGCGCACTACCCGCATTTGGGAAGCGAGTATGGGCGCCCCCCTCAACTTGACTGATACGCATCTCGTCCAAATCATTCATTTAGTTCGTGCTTTCTATTTGCCGCATGCATGTTTTTGCGAGCCCAGCGCAGGGTGGGAACTTTTGTAGTCGGCATATAGGGGGACACGGGTCTTAGAGTGCTATGAGGGTCCCTTTTCTTCGGGGCTTGATTAGCCGTGCGCCCAAGGTGCTTTGGGCTTGATGCGGAGAATGGTTGGTTGTGTTGAGTGTCCCGCTTGGTGGGAGGCATCCCATCTGGCGGGTTATTCATGAGTGTACGGCCAAATTGGTGCAACCTGCAGGGATAATCTTCTCGAGAAGCCGTGTTTTCCGCGGTTTATGGATTACTTGGTGAAAGTACTGGCTAACAAGTACTCAGGACAACTTCAACTTAATGATCAATCATGATTCACCCACTGTTTAATAACCTGACTAGTAATAGGTTATTCACACAATAACTTGATTCACCTTATCATAACTGTGTGAGTTATCCTCGGATTGCTTCTTTGGATAAGGGGCGAGATCCAGGATGGGTTTGGTTGAAGTTATCTTTCAGTTGGTTACAATCCTCGATCTCATCTTATTCTGTTAGCCGGAACTTGTAGTTATCTTCTGTAGTTTGGTTAGCGCAGCCAGCAGCAGCTTTTATATCACCCCTTCCTTCGTTGAGCCAGCATCTATGCTTGTGTTGACGGGTAACTCTTTGATGAACTGTGAGTCTTGCTTGCCAGTACTTGGATGTACTGACCCCGTTGGGGCTGTGGTTTACGCAGAGTACGACTACGGCTACGATGCTTCTCATGACGGCTACTTCGTGGAGTTTGACGACGCTGCAGACGAGTAGATAGCTGGACCAGGGCAGGATCCAGAACCTTCGTGGATGGGCTTCGTTTGCTTTATTTTTCCTCCGGCTTCTTAAGCTTCAGTTTTGTCTGTACTCAGACACCTTTGTTTGCTTCCGCTGATGTAATGAATGACATGTTGGGACATGTGTCCTCTGGATGATTGTATTTGCTATTCTGCCTTAATGAAGGCCCAGTTGCAACTTTATTTCAATCTTTTGTGTCTTAGAGATATGTTGTGATCATCATTCGTTCAAAACTGTTGACGTACAATGCGTGTTTGATATGAAGTACGTCAACGGTAGTGCCTATGATTTCTAGTGGATAGTTTACATCGACGGTGGAATAGCAGAGCTTGTGTTGTCGCGCATAAGCGCAGGCCTACCAGGAAGCTGGGACGTGGGAGCAGTTATGCCCCATAATCCAAGCATCTGCTATCCAGTTCGTGCGGTGAGTATCCCTTAGAAGTCAGGGTGCGACAG
>JAPCYS010002580.1:0-44012 GCA_028641055.1 Alopecurus myosuroides
AAACGCCCCCCCTTGAAAGAATCGCGCCCCGAGATTCCTACTGAGAAAAGAAAAGGTCCGGATACTTCTTGCGAAGATCCTCTTGAGCTGTGACACGTGAAACACAACGTGCACCTTGGATAGTTTTTCTGGAGTTCAAGATGACAGGCATTCCTGGCAACTCTTCTGGAAAGATGTCAGGGAATTTGGAAACCACCGGAACATTTTCAAGTAAAGGGAGAGGTTTTGTATTGAGGGTGTATAGCTGGATTGAATTTGATTCATTTGGAGAATAGACTACCTGGCCAGAAGGGTGGAACAGAGTTATTGATTAGACGCCGGTAGCAGAACTGAAATGGAAAGCAACAACAAGATTTGAACGGACGAAAAGGATGTTGAGAAGAACAGGATAACGAAGCAACTCCGGGAAAACACGAGATCAAAACACTCCTGAGGTACTACGGAAAACCCATCCGGGCTTCTAAGGATCAATATCTACTTAAGGAATAGAGGATCTGCTTCCGGGGCTTACACGCCTCCGTTCTCAATCGTGAGTAGGCAACATGATAAATCATGTCACAACCACCTCCATTCCTATGGTCTAGTAGATATAATCATCCTAGAGAAACCAGAATTCGTGAAATCCTAACTTGAAAGTTTAGATGAGAAGGGAAAACAACGTTGCACTTCCTTACCAGAAAAGGGAGGGTGGGTGGGGAAAGAAGAAAAAGAACAGAATTCCTACTCTCGCGTTTCATTTTTCCTATATAGCTACAAAAATAGTTTCTAGACTCAACTGCGACCAGTAAAAAGGGATCCTACAGGCAGACAGGCTCTGATACCATTTGTCGCACCCGGACTTCTAGGGGATACTCACAGTCCGTTAAACAGTAGATAAATGGCTTACGGGGCATACCGGCACCCGCATCTCAATATGAGCAGGCCAACACGTAAACGTGTGACAACCATTCTCTTACTATTCATCGTCTGCGCAAACCATCCCATAGAAATCCAGATACTTCCATTGACGTACTTCAAAACATACACACAGGGTACGTCAACGGCATTGGAACAAGTGATATCACAACAGATCTCTACGACACAAAAGATGGAAATAAGTTGCAAATGGCTCTCATTAGAGCAGAGATAGCAAATACAATCATCCAGAGGACACATGTCCCAACAATTCATCATTACATCACAGCGGAAGCATTCAAAAGGTCTGAGTACAGACAAGATCCAAATAGGCCTAAGAGGCCGAAAACGAAAAGACGGAGCCCATCCACGAAGTCTCGGATCCTGCCCGGGTCCGCTATCTACTCGTCAGCAGTCTCGTCATACTCCACGTAGTAGCCACCATGTAGATCCTCGGAAACGTAGTCTGCGGAAACCACAGCCCCAAAGGGGTTAGTACATAAACGTACTGGCAAGCAAGACTCGCATTTCACCAAAGTGTAACCCGTCAACACCAAGCACAGATGCTTTGGGTTCAACGGAGGAAAGGGGATATAAAGATGCTGCAACTGGCTGCTCTAACCAACTACAGAACATACTACAACTTCCGGCTAACAGAAAGGAGATAAGATCGCGTATCGTAACCAACCTATCAACTAACCTCAAACAAACCCATCCTGGATCTCGCCCCTTATCCAAAGAAGCAATCCGAGGATAACTCACACAGTTGGATTAATGATGGTTCAGATTATTGTGTCAATAAGCCTATTACTAGTCAAGTTGTTAATCATTGAGTGTAAGGTTGTTAATCATTAGGTTTAAGTTGTCCTGAGTACTTGTTAGCCAGTACTTTCACCAAGTAGTCCATAACCGCGGAAAACACGGCTTCTCGAGAAGATTTTCCCTGCAGGGGTGCACCAATTTGGCCGTACACGTAAGAATATCCCGCCAGACGGGAATCAAACCCACCAAGCGAGGCACTCTACACAACTCAACTCTTCTTCGCATCAAGCCCAAAGAACCCCGTGCAGTGAGCGCACGGATAATCGAGCCCCCGAAGAAAAGGGGACCCTCATAGCACTCTAAGAACGTGTCTCCCTAAATGCCGACTACAAAAGTTTCCACCCTGGCCTGGGCTCGCAAAAACATGCATGCGGCAAATGGAACACCCGAACTAAATGAGGCGATTTGGACGAGATGCGAATCGAATCAAATTGAGGGGGGCGCCCATACTCGCTTCCCACATGCGGTTAGTGCGCTCATCATGGATCAGTACACAAGACCCTTTTCCTAATTAGGGTCGACACTAGCAGGCCTCAAAACCACGCAGGGCCTCCTGCCGGTGCCTTATCATCAAGTTATTATTTATTCATAACATTAGCATGATTCATTGTTTAACCTCGAGCCCCAGAACATAATGAAATAGTAACAGAAAGTAACGGGTAACAGACTCGATCCAAACAACCCTAAGCATGCTAGTAAGACACGGGCAACAAGCAAAAGGGTTATAGGTATGGAGGTGAGGCAATATCAGGGTTAAAGGGTACATGTGATAGGTTCGTAACAGAAGCAACTATTCATAGGGCTAGCAGAAATAGACAACGGAAAGTATCGGTAACCAATGTTGAAAGGAACACAGTGGTTCATGTGAGTGAATACTTGCCTGCAAACCCAGTAGCCTGGTACTGAGCTAGATCCTTAGAAGGGGTGTCGTGAGTATCGTCGGTCTCAACGTCGTCGTTTATCCGAGAAGAAGCAAACAAACAACGCAGAGAACAAACAATCAATAACATGGCATAATGCACAATCATGGGATGATGCATGACCATTTAATTGATGCATCAAAATAAACTAGTTGACAAGATAACATGTTTAAATGGACCCATATGCAATTTGGATTGCATATGAAAAGCCCATGAATTATGGTTGAACTAATTGTTTTACAACTAATCAACATGTGTAAGTGAATTAGCATGATGCATGGATGAGGAAAACAGAAAAATAACAACAATAGAATCAAATTGAAATAAGGTTTAACAAGTTTGGAATTTTAGTTATTATGTTATGGAATTTTGGTTCCTTAAAGGGGTTACACAATCATTTGTTGTTTTCACCAAGTTAAATTATTCAAAACAGATAACCAAGTTCATATTTGATAAGAACACACAATTTTAGGTGGATTGCATGTTTCACTTGTTGAAAAAGCATTTCAAATAAATTATTTATGAATTAAACAAGTTTAAGCAAGAATTAAATGAATTTAATTCAAACATGAACTTATTTGAATTTTTATTTGTTCAAAACATTAAACGAAATTCATATTTGAAAAGTTTATACTTTTGTGGTTTTAAAACATATTTTATATGTCCCAAAAGAATTTAATTTGATCAAGTTATGAATTTAGCAATATTAAATGATTTAAACAAGGTTTAAATCATTTAACCAATTTTAATTATTCAAAACATGAAACAAATTTTATATTTGAAAAGGTGGTTTAATTTTGCATGGAAAACATATTTTATTTGTTGAAATTGGATTTAAAATGAGCAAGTTATTATTTTGGCAATTTTAAATGCATTAATTAAGAAACAGTTGTTTTCAGCAATTTAAATTATTCAAAACAGCAAACAAAGTTGATATTTGGAAAGTACATGAAAAGTTGATTGGAAAACATATTTATTTTGTGGAATTTGGAATTTTTATGCCCAAGTTATGAATTTTGCAAGTTTAAGTGAATTTAACAAGTTTTCAAATTTTGCACCAATTTAAAATATTCAAAACAGTAAACAAATTTTATATTTTGGTAGAGCATTCAATTTGGGACAGAAAACATATTTAAAAAGTTAAAATTGGAGTTAAGATGAATTAGTTATGCATTTTAGAAGTATAGGGTGCAATTCTGCCATTTTTATCACCTCTAGGGACTTAGGAAAAATATTACAGGGCTAGAAAAGAAACTGCAGGGACCTAATGGTGATTTCTGTGAAGTGCTGTGACAAAACAAAAGGGAAAAAAAAGGTTTGGTTTTATTGCAGGAGGGGGGATTCGAACCCCTGCCCTCCTGCTGCGTGCAACGGTGCAGCAACCAGTAGGGTAGCTGTTCGGTTTGTTGATAGAAGGGGTAAGGGGGGGAGTTAAGATGGTGGTGCGGGCTTAACTGAATTTTATTCAGTTGCAGTCGGGTTTCTGAACCTCGACAGAGGGTCGTGGCTGAAGGAAAAATGATGGCGGGCTGCTGCTCGCGGCCGGTCCGCGCGGTGGCCGTGGGTGCGGGCGGTGGGTGATGGTGGCGTGCGGACGGAAGGGAGAGGAGGAGGAAGGGGATCGAGGGGAGAGGAGGAGCGGGGGCTCACCTCGAGGACGGACAGCAGGAGGCGTCGGGGCGGAGCAGGGAGTCGTGGCCGGCGACATGGAGCGGACGGCGGCGGCGGCACAGCCCCTCCCGGCCCGTGCCGAGGGGGGAAGAGGAAGAGGGTGGCGCGGGGATTCCATTCCCGCGCCGACCCTGGCCGGAGGGCGAGCTTAGTGGCGGCGATCACCGGCGGAAGTGGAGGAAATTTTCGGGTGTGTTTCAGTTACAGAAAGATACAGAGGAGGTTGCAGGGAGAGAGAGCAGAGGGGAGGAAGAAGATTGGAGGCGGGGGAGATAGAGGAGGAGGGAGCTAGGGTTAGGGAAGGGTTAGGGTTCGAGGTCCTGGAGTTTATAGGGAGGGGGCGAGCTGATGGCCGTCTGCTGCTCCTCGATGTCGACGTGGGAGCACGGATGGAGTCCGTACGAAGGTGGAAGACGACCCCAAGGGGTATTTGGGCTGAGGGGGTTTGGGCTGGGCCTGATGCCCCTCTCTCCTTTGCTGGTTCTCTTTTTATTATTTTTATCTGTTTCTTCTTTTTTTTTGCTGATTAGAATTAGGAAGAAAAAGATGAGTTGTGGGTTTAGAAAAAATTAGGCAAAATGTTATATTACTTATTTATGTAATAGCAACCACTTGCAAGTTTTGTTTTACAAAGTGTTTTGAATTTAGGTGTTGTTTGCAATTTGCAATTGAAATTTGAATGAAGTTAATATTAAGTGATTTATTAAAAACAACATTTAAATAGTTTGATCATTATAGTTTAATTGAAACAAAAGGATTGGCAATGTGTTGTAATTATCATTGATTCCAAAAGGTTGCTTTTTGGAAAGAATGTGATTTGAATTTGGAAGCAATTTGAATTAAGTTTGGATTAAGTGAATTATTAAAAGCCATAATTTTAATGGTTTGAACCTTATGGTTTGATGGAAACAATTGATTGATTTGTTTTGCAATTTTCATAATTTCAACATGGTTGTTGTTTGGAAGAAAATCATAATTGAATTTGAAAAGGGTTTGATATTAAATGAATTTTTGTTAGAAACAAAACAACAGTTTTGGAATCACAACTTTTATGGAAACAAATGATTGTTTTGATTTGAAATATTCATTTGGAAATTGTAACATCACAAGGATGAAACAAAAGGTTTGAAGTTTGGTTTGAAATTCAAATAGAAAACAAAAGAAAACAGTTGGAAAACAAAGCAAAACAAATGCAATGAACATGATGCCATGATGCAAAACATAAAATAACAGAGAGCAAACATTCTAATGGCTATTTTTCATACTTGGGATGTTACAAAACGCCCCCCCTTGAAAGAATCGCGCCCCGAGATTCCTACTGAGAAAAGAAAAGGTCCGGATACTTCTTGCGAAGATCCTCTTGAGCTGTGACACGTGAAACACAACGTGCACCTTGGATAGTTTTTCTGGAGTTCAAGATGACAGGCATTCCTGGCAACTCTTCTGGAAAGATGTCAGGGAATTTGGAAACCACCGGAACATTTTCAAGTAAAGGGAGAGGTTTTGTATTGAGGGTGTATAGCTGGATTGAATTTGATTCATTTGGAGAATAGACTACCTGGCCAGAAGGGTGGAACAGAGTTATTGATTAGACGCCGGTAGCAGAACTGAAATGGAAAGCAACAACAATATTTGAACGGACGAAAAGGATGTTGAGAAGAACAGGATAACGAAGCAACTCCGGGAAAACACGAGATCAAAACACTCCTGAGGTACTACGGAAAACCCATCCGGGCTTCTAAAGGATCAATATCTACTGCTTAAGGAATAGAGGATCTGCTTCCGGGGCTTACACGCCTCCGTTCTCAATCGTGAGTAGGCAACATGATAAATCATGTCACAACCACCTCCATTCCTATGGTCTAGTAGATATAATCATCCTAGAGAAACCAGAATTCGTGAAATCCTAACTTGAAAGTTTAGATGAGAAGGGAAAACAACGTTGCACTTCCTTACCAGAAAAGGGAGGGTGGGTGGGGAAAGAAGAAAAAGAACATAATTCCTACCCTCGCGTTTCATTTTTCCTATATAGCTACAAAAATAGTTTCTAGACTCAACTGCGACCAGTAAAAAGGGATCCTACAGGCAGACAGGCTCTAATACCATTTGTCGCACCCGGACTTCTAGGGGATACTCACAGTCCGTTAAACAGTAGATAAATGGCTTACGGGGCATACCGGCACCCGCATCTCAATATGAGCAGGCCAACACGTAAACGTGTGACAACCATTCTCTTACTATTCATCGTCTGCGCAAACCATCCCATAGAAATCCAGATACTTCCATTGACGTACTTCAAAACATACACACAGGGTACGTCAACGGCATTGGAACAAGTGATATCACAACAGATCTCTACGACACAAAAGATAGAAATAAGTTGCAAATGGCTCTCATTAGAGCAGAGATAGCAAATACAATCATCCAGAGGACACATGTCCCAACAATTCATCATTACATCACAGCGGAAGCATTCAAAAGGTCTGAGTACAGAAAAGATCCAAATAGGCCTAAGAGGCCGGAAACGAAAAGACGGAGCCCATCCACGAAGTCTCGGATCCTGCCCGGGTCCGCTATCTACTCGTCAGCAGTCTCGTCATACTCTACGTAGTAGCCACCATGTAGATCCTCGGAAACGTAGTCTGCGGAAACCACAGCCCCAAAGGGGTCAGTACATAAACGTACTGGCAAGCAAGACTCGCATTTCACCAAAGTGTAACCCGTCAACACCAAGCACAGATGCTTTGGGTTCAACGGAGGAAAGGGGATATAAAGATGCTGCAACTGGCTGCTCTAACCAACTACAGAACATACTACAACTTCCGGCTAACAGAAAGGAGATAAGATCGCGTATCGTAACCAACCTATCAACTAACCTCAAACAAACCCATCCTGGATCTCGCCCCTTATCCAAAGAAGCAATCCGAGGATAACTCACACAGTTGGATTAATGATGGTTCAGATTATTGTGTCAATAAGCCTATTACTAGTCAAGTTGTTAATCATTGAGTGTAAGGTTGTTAATCATTAGGTTTAAGTTGTCCTGAGTACTTGTTAGCCAGTACTTTCACCAAGTAGTCCATAACGCGGAAAACACGGCTTCTCGAGAAGATTTTCCCTGCAGGGGTGCACCAATTTGGCCGTACACGTAAGAATATCCCGCCAGACGGGAATCAAACCCACCAAGCGAGGCACTCTACACAACTCAACTCTTCTTCGCATCAGCCCAAAGAACCCGTGAAGTGAGCGCACGGATAATCGAGCCCCCGAAGAAAAGGGGACCCTCATAGCACTCTAAGAACGTGTCTCCTAAATGCCGACTACAAAAGTTTCCACCCTGGCCTGGGCTCGCAAAAACATGCATGCGGCAAATGGAACACCCGAACTAAATGAGGCGATTTGGACGAGATGCGAATCGAATCAAATTGAGGGGGGCGCCCATACTCGCTTCCCACATGCGGTTAGTGCGCTCATCATGGATCAGTACACAAGACCCTTTTCCTAATTAGGGTTGACACTAGCAGGCCTCAAAACCACGCAGGGCCTCCTGCCGGTGCCTTATCATCAAGTTACTATTTATTCATAACATTAGCATGATTCATTGTTTAACCTCGAGCCCCAGAACATAATGAAATAATAACAGAAAGTAACGGGTAACAGACTCGAGCCAAACAACCCTAAGCATGCTAGTAAGACACGGGCAACAAGCAAAAGGGTTATAGGTATGGAGGTGAGGCAATATCAGGGTTAAAGGGTACATGTGATAGGTTCGTAACAGAAGCAACTATTCATAGGGCTAGCAGAAATAGACAACGGAAAGTATCGGTAACCAATGTTGAAAGGAACACAGTGGTTCATGTGAGTGAATACTTGCCTGCAAACCCAGTAGCCTGGTACTGAGCTAGATCCTTAGAAGGGGTGTCGTAAGTATCGTCGGTCTCAACGTCGTCGTTTATCCGAGAAGAAGCAAACAAACAACGCAGAGAACAAACAATCAATAACATGGCATAATGCACAATCATGGGATGATGCATGACCATTTAATTGATGCATCAAAATAAACTAGTTGACAAGATAACATGTTTAAATGGACCCATATGCAATTTGGATTGCATATGAAAAGCCCATGAATTATGGTTGAACTAATTGTTTTACAACTAATCAACATGTGTAAGTGAATTAGCATGATGCATGGATGAGGAAAACAGAAAAATAACAACAAGAGAATCAAATTGAAATAAGGTTTAACAAGTTTGGAATTTTAGTTATTATGTTATGGAATTTTGGTTCCTTAAAGGGGTTACACAATCATTTGTTGTTTTCACCAAGTTAAATTATTCAAACAGATAACCAAGTTCATATTGATAAGAACACACAATTTTAGGTGGATTGCATGTTTCACTTGTTGAAAAAGGATTTCAAATAAATTATTTATGAATTAAACAAGTTTAAGCAAGAATTAAATGAATTTAATTCAAACATGAACTTATTTGAATTTTTATTTGTTCAAAACATTAAACCAAATTCATATTTGAAAAGTTTATACTTTTGTGGTTTGAAAACATATTTTATATGTCCCAAAAGAATTTAATTTGATCAAGTTATGAATTTAGCAATATTAAATGATTTAAACAAGGTTTAAATCATTTAACCAATTTTAATTATTCAAAACATGAAACAAATTTTATATTTGAAAAGGTGGTTTAATTTTGCATGGAAAACATTTTATTTGTTGAAATTGGATTTAAAATGAGCAAGTTATTATTTTGGCAATTTTAAATGCATTAATTAAGAAACAGTTGTTTTCAGCAATTTAAATTATTCAAAACAGCAAACAAAGTTGATATTTGGAAAGTACATGAAAAGTTGATTGGAAAACATATTTAGTTTGTGGAATTTGGAATTTTTATGCCCAAGTTATGAATTTTGCAAGTTTAAGTGAATTTAACAAGTTTTCAAATTTTGCACCAATTTAAAATATTCAAAACAGTAAACAAATTTTATATATGGGTAGAGCATTCAATTTGGGACAGAAAACATATTTAAAAAGTTAAAATTGGAGTTAAGATGAATTAGTTATGCATTTTAGAAGTATAGGGTGCAATTCTGCCATTTTTATCACCTCTAGGGACTTAGGAAAAATATTACAGGGCTAGAAAAGAAACTGCAGCGACCTAATGGTGATTTCTGTGAAGTGCTGTGACAAAACAAAAGGGAAAAAAAGGTTTGGTTTTATTGCAGGAGGGGGGATTCGAACCCCTGCCCTCCTGCTGCGTGCAACGGTGCAGCAACCAGTAGGGTAGCTGTTCGGTTTGTTGATAGAAGGGGTACGGGGGGGAGTTAAGATGGTGGTGCGGGCTTAACTGGATTTTATTCAGTTGCAGTCGGGTTTCCGAACCTCGACAGAGGGTCGTGGCTGAAGGAAAAACGACGGCGGGCTGCTGCTCGCGGCCGGTCCGCGCGGTGGCCGTGGGTGCGGGCGGTGGGTGATGGTGGCGTGCGGACGGAAGGGAGAGGAGGAGGAAGGGGATCGAGGGGAGAGGAGGAGCGGGGGCTCACCTCGAGGACGGACAGCAGGAGGCATCGAGGCGGAGCAGGGAGTCGTGGCCGGCGACATGGAGCGGACGGCGGCGGCAGCACAGCCCCTCCCGGCCCGTGCCGAGGGGGGAGGAGGAAGAGGGTGGCGCGGGGATTCCATTCCCGCGCCGACCCCGGCCGGAGGGCGAGCTTAGTGGCGGCGATCACCGGCGGAAGTGGAGGAAATTTTCGGGTGTGTTTCAGTTACAGAAAGATACAGAGGAGGTTGCAGGGAGAGAGAGCAGAGGGGAGGAAGAAGATTGGAGGCGGGGGAGATAGAGGAGGATGGAGCTAGGGTTAGGGAAGGGTTAGGGTTCGAGGTCCTGGAGTTTATAGGTAGGGGGCGAGCTGATGGCCGTCTGCTGCTCCTCGATGTCGACGTGGGAGCACGGATGGAGTCCGTACGAAGGTGGAAGACGACCCCAAGGGGTATTTGGGCTGGGCCTGATGCCCCTCTCTCCTTTGCTGGTTCTCTTTTTATTATTTTTATCTTTTTTTTTGCTGATTAGAATTAGGAAGAAAAAGATGAGTTGTGGGTTTAGAAAAAATTAGGCAAAATGTTATATTACTTATTTATGTAATAGCAACCACTTGCAAGTTTTGTTTTACAAAGTGTTTTGAATTTAGGTGCTGTTTGCAATTTGCAATTGAAATTTGAATTAAGTTAAGATTAAGTGATTTATTAAAAACAACATTTAAATAGTTTGATCATTATAGTTTAATTGAAACAAAAGGATTGGCAATGTGTTGTAATTATCATTGATTCCAAAAGGTTGCTTTTTGGAAAGAATGTGATTTGAATTTGGAAGCAATTTGAATTAAGTTTGGATTAAGTGAATTATTAAAAGCCATAATTTTAATGGTTTGAACCTTATGGTTTGATGGAAACAATTGATTGATTTGTTTTGCAATTTTCATAATTTCAACATGGTTGTTGTTTGGAAGAAAATCATAATTGAATTTGAAAAGGGTTTGATATTAAATGAATTTTTGTTAGAAACAAAACAACAGTTTTGGAATCACAACTTTTATGGAAACAAATGATTGTTTTGATTTGAAATATTCATTTGGAAATTGTAACATCACAAGGATGAAACAAAAGGTTTGAAGTTTGGTTTGAAATTCAAATAGAAAACAAGTGAAAACAAAAGAAAACAGAGGAAAACAGTTGGAAAACAAAGCAAAACAAATGCAATAAACATGATGCCATGATGCAAAACATAAAATAACAGAGAACAAACATTCTAATGGCTATTTTTCATCCTTGGGATGTTACACTCGTAGAGGTAAAACCCTTACTCCTGCTCTTTGGATCTGTATTATGAGGAGATTGATTACAAAGGTGGGTGCGCAAGCTGAGTGACAGATCTCGAGCTATGGCTATGGTGGTAAAAAGTAGATTGGATCCCCCTCGGTAGTTCTCCTAGCCTTTTTATAGGTGGCCGGGTCTCAAACCGTGCCCGAGTGGGTTACAAACCCTATCTCTAAGGTGATGGAAACTTTCCATCTTGACCCGCAAGTTTTGCAGGTGGGATTCCATTGGGCCTTCTAGAACTACGGGGTGGCGCCCTGCGTTCGGCTTTAGTCTTGAGCCGTGGACCAGGTAGGCCTACTCGATAGGTCGTGGAGTCATCCCCACGTCACACCCCACTCAAGACTTTTGTAGTGAGACTTCAGGGCGGGCATAAAACCCGAAACCCAAAGCCCGAACACGAAAAACCCGAACCCGCATTTCCCGAACCCGAAAAACCCGAGCACATATTCGGGTGTCAATTTGGAAAACCCAAATTTTATATGAGAAATTCGGGTTGGCACTCATGGAAGGTGAACTTCCCGATTAGCCCGAAATAGATACAAAAGTTAGCCCAGCAATATGAATTCCCGTACAACCCAACAATGGGACTTATACTCCCGCACGGTCCAGCAGCCCAAAACCACTTCGTTGACTACACACACACCACCTCCACTCCTATACTGCACACGAACATGACCCGGCCTTGCCAAGATCCTGATGGTCGTTGATGTAGCGCAGTAGGATGCCTTCAGCAAATCCCCACTCCTCCCTCTCCTGAGATATGCAACAAGCTATGTCATGTCTGTCACCTCCCTCAATGTCGTGTTGTGGTGCAGCGCCGCGCCCGTCCCCACACTCGATGGCGTTCGGTAGAGCAGCGTCATGACCGCCCCATCACGTGATGGTGTGGTGTTGTGTATTAGAGGGCTCGCCGCTTCACTCAACAGCATGCTGTGGCACAGTGCCACGTTGTTCCATCCACGTAGGGTCTTCATCTTGTAGCTACGACTTCTTCTCATTAATATTGTTTTTTCCGTGTTAATCCTATTCGGGTAAATCGGGAAAACCCGAACTCTAATTATTGGGTACCCGAATTGTCGGGTTCTTATAATTTTGGGTAAATTTCGAGTGTCAGTTTTCGTAACCCGAATTTTGGAAAATCCGAATTACCTGACCCGAATTTTTCGGGTAACCCGAATGCCGAGCCTGAGTGGGACTAACTCAGCATGGCAGTTAGAGTTGGGCATGCACCTCCCTCCCTCCAGTAGCATTTGTGATAACATGCATTTTATATAGGAAAAATAAATGATGTGGCATTAATTAATAAAGGGAATAAAATAATTTGAATAACAAGGTATGTTACTTAAGACCACACATAGCTCGGTAACATAGGTAATAACATCATGTAATATCAACTAGACATATGGGTGAGATGACATAGTTCTTTTTCTTTCGCGAAAGACATGGCATAATATTAAATGAAAAAAGGGGAGGATGGTTCACAGCGCCATGAAGGATAAAAGAGAGAATATAAGCTAATAAATGAAGTTGTTTATAACATTTCCTCTATCATACCATGCATTATAAAAGTATTAATATAGATTAGTGTTATATGCATGACACCAGTCTATGTTACTCTCCACCATGAGTGGTCTAATATACTGAATTTCAATAAAAATACTATGAAGTAATAGTTAAATCTTTCTATGTTAGTATTTTTATGTTGTCATACATAATCAAGGTAGTAACTTAAGAAGTGTTACAGAACTAACACGACATGGTATAATTTACTTCTTCCTAAAAATTGTAAGACATGTTTAGATAGTCTCGAAGTCAAACCTAGGAGAATTTGACCAAGTTTTATCATACAAATACCAATATCTACACCAAACCAATTCCATAGATAAATCATGGAGGGGTATACTTCCATGCATTGGCAAAATGAAGAAATTTTGACTTCAGGCAATCAATTTATTCTTACAATCTTGGATGATGAACTACAAATATCGATGTGATTTGGTGCAAACGAAACATATCAAATTGCCATTATGCAAAATGCCAGCTTTAGGTCCCGAGCGAAATCAGCTCCGAGTGGTCAACGTCGTGGGCGCAGGGATTAATCCTGCTACATCAAAGCATTGACCATTTGTTTTATTTGAGAAAGCCATTGACCACTATTGATCATGTAGTTAGATAATTGTGTGGCTACGGTCCAAAAAAGACGAGGAAAATATGTAGGGGGAAAGCTTAAGAGCCATCGATACATTTGAGCATTGTAGGCGATGCAGCTCAACCCATTCCACCAAGCATTTCCACAACACCCAATGTACCAATGACGAGAGCACGAGCCAAAGCTACGCAAGACAAGGTGGACTCGTTATTAGCTCTCCAGGATCCCAATAACTTGGTGAACGGTTCACTACCTCATGCGGATCTACTTTGCATCATCTGGTGTGACCTTCAAGATGGCCCCAATGATGTGTTGGACGATGCCAAAGATAAACCCAAGAAGAATGGAGAAGATGACCAAGAGAAGAAGTTGTCCACGCCGGAGTCTCCGCCCTACCCACATCGGAGTCTCCGTCCCACCCTCGAGCTCCGTGTGCTGCCAACCGGGCCGACTTGTAAATGCCATGTCCGGAGTATGGCCGGAGTCTCTGCCCCAACACCACACCCTGCCAACCGGGCCACCTCGCAGATGCCCGATCCGGAGTATGCCCGGAGCAACGCTGGAGTCTCCGCCCCGCACCCTCTAGGCTGGAGTCTCCGCCCCCCTTGAGACCGAAGTCTCTGGGGTAAGTGACTGCCTGCGCGCGGAATGAGTCTAAAATGACCATGTAACCGCTCCCTTTGGCCCTTGGCCTATAAATAGCTACCTCTCTGTCCAGATTAGGGTAAGATGAGATTTGAGACTTGATTTGAGAGTTGAGGCTCCTCTAACTTCCTCTTCAGAGGCTACTTCTAGTGTATAACTAGGAACGTACCAAGGCTACCCCAATTACTCTCGTATTTGGAACATATCAAGGCTACTCCGGAATTGTCATCCTTTCCCCTTTGGGATTCTGTCGATGTTCTTCCAATCTTTTTCGACTGTCCCTTGAGGATCTATTGGTGTGGTGGACTAGCCTTAAGGTTGAATTTATTCCAACTAAGGTGAGTTAGATTTGGTTTTTTGCCGGAGGCGGCCATGGGTTTAGTTGTCGGGTTTCAAATCTTCTAGTTCGCACTATTTATTCAGTAACTTGTTCTTGGTGTTATTGATTTTTTCCCTTGGGTCTTTCGTGAAATCGGGCCACTCCCGAGGTTCTTTGCCACATATATTGGTAATTACCCTCATCATATGGTATCAAAATCCTCGTTGTCACGGATTTCACCACTCAATCCCCCTTTTCCACCAAATTGTTTTCATCCTCATCCCAATTTGGAAAATACCAAAGAGAGAGACAAAAACGATTTTGACCGATCTATCGATTTGTTGAGTTTTTCGTCGTTTTGGTCCATGGATTTGTTTCTTTAGACCCCCTACCACCTTTCTATTTGAAGACTTTCCCCGAATTATTCAAAAATTCCCATCGATTCTCCTGTTCTTGGGATTTCTTGGTTGCACAGATAGATAGACCGGAGTCTCCGGCCCCTTAACCCCAGAGTCTTTGGCCTCACAAGCGAAAGACCGGAATCTTCCGGCCCGACACCAGAGTCTCCGCCCCACATACTGGAGTATTCGGCCTAGATTGACCCAAACTGCGTGCTTCCTCGATTTTCTCACAAAAAAAAATCTTGGACGATTTTCTTTGCTCTTGTTGCTCCAACCAGGGTCGGTCAAGTCAAGGCACGACATCAACTACGCCAAACGTCTTCATCAACTCAACGGTGCAACTAGACACTAACCCAAGGTATAACTAATTTCCGCTTGATAACCCTTCTCCCTTTCGCGACACTTATCCTACGGACTAGCTCATACGATTGTAGAGCATTGCACTAATGTCATCGAGAGTGATTGTTTTTGCACTTGTGAGAGAGTGGAATGCAAAGTATCCAATAACATCTTGGCATTAGCATCTAAAATATATAAAAAAATAGAAAAAACAATAGAGTGGTGCCAAGCTTTTCTCTTTGTATGAACACTTAACTTCGCGAGCAAGGTGAGAGTGACCGGTGAACACTTTGTGAAAATCTCGTTGCCTTACTTACAAGCAATCGAGTTAGTGTGGCAGACGAGATTAGTCTGTTATGTAATTTCGGCATCACTCGTCTTTTGGCCTCACTAACAAGATTGTTCTCTTGCGTGAGTTTTTCCTTTGTTTCCGTGTGTGTGGTATCGGTTTCTTTTGCAATAGTCAATGTGGTCCTTTGCCACCCTTAACAAAACTTTTCTTTGGATTTGATTGACTTTCTTCCACATTTCAAACCTACTCAGATCCTTATAAAGTGTGTGAGTTGTTGTCTTTGGTTTCTTGACTCAACTCGAATTTGCCTTCTGATGAACCATTTCTCCCATTGGCAGTCCACTTGCTTCGATACAACAATCGAGGTAAACTTGGGTAAGTGAGACACATTCACGAGCATTATATACATCATCTTGGTATCACTTATGTGCCTTTGCAATGGGTAGGGATGGTATATTCACAAGCGCACGCTCGGATGATGATGGAAACCCATTCTACATCGACAATCGTCACAACTTCATCACCCATAACGAGTATGTGCAATTCCACCAAGTTGTGTGTGATGGATTGGAGCGCTATGAGCATCATCAGCTCAAGAAGAAAGAATAAATGATAAATTGGTGAGAGTGAACATAAACTTAGCAAATCTTTCTCACCGCCCTCATTCATATTCATCCTCACACTGAGCAAGGAGTTCATCAAGGCCAGGGCGCCAACGTGAACATCCTTATGTCCATCATCAAGCTCGCCATAATGATCGACACCAACATATGGAGGACTTTGGATTTCATCGCCAAGAATATGATCCACCACCATCACCACAAGCACATCGACGGGATGATAGATTGGATCTGTCGCTGGTTTCGGGGAATTCGCAGAAATGGACAGTCCCATTCAAAACGGCTGTAACTTTTGCATACGACCCCGGATCGAAAAAGTTTCAACTGGAAAAAGTTGTGTATCGAAATTTCACCCTATTAGCTAAATTAGACTGACCAGTCGGAGCGTTTTGACTCATTCGCCTTCTAAAATAGACTTTTAGGCCCTGCAAGTTTCGGCGTTAGAACGTCTAACCCGTTTTTGCATATTTTGTGACCGGTATGGCCCTATGTGTATGTGATGCATGTGTGTAATATTTTCATGACCTGCGTGTCGTGAGTATGTCAACACGGCTGGAGCCATATTGTGTTGTCACTTATTGTGTTAATGGCCTGCGTGCCTACTTGTGATGTTTCCCTCTATCCATGTAATCTTCTTTTCTACCTGTTAGTAGTAATAGATTGTAGAAGTTTATTGGAGGACTCATCACCCGGAGGGATGGCGCATATGGACCATGGAGATGGAGATCATCATGGTGGACATGTTCCATGGAGATGGAGATCACCATGTGAAACGGGCCATACTGTGTCACAACTATGTGATTGCTATTCCTGTTGTTTTACTCCTATGATTGTTAGATTCGTAGAAGTAGAACGATCCCTCACAAATGTTAAGTTCCCATGTCCCCCAACTAAAACTTGCACCATTCCATGTCTTCTACGATTGATGGTGGGTCTGTTGCAGCAGGGCGCCATCAGTTTTCGTTGACTAGGTGGGTATGTATCGGTTAGGTGGTACGACTGTTGTAGCAGGGTGCCATCTGCTGATGCTTACGCGCATAAAGGGTTAGTTAACTCATCAAGGTAATCTTAACGGTTAAGCGCCTTGGGGCATAAAGGTTGGTGTTTTTGACATGGAGATCTCACCCAACAACAAGAGTCATACGTGATATGATTAGCAAGTGTTGCTTACCGATCTACCTTGTCTTCTAGCAGTGATGCAAACGTCACCAGAAGACTTGTTCGTTGCGGATCCTGAGTCATTAAGTACCGATAGAGGGATGTTGGTTTTAGTGGGAGTAGACCACGTTAAATTGTTTAATGTCTTTTACTCTATCATGGATTTTGTCTTAGTATTTTGCATGTTTTCTGTTGTAGATCAATGACACGTAACAACTAACCCACCCCTTTTGCGTTGCGATCCGTTCTTGAAAAGTAAAAGTTAAATGGAACAAACTATTCAGATTGGATCCGAAAACTGAGAATTGTTCTCAGGGCTGAGAGAAAGGAAAGTGTTCTGGATACCCCAATCCCAGATGCGCCTCTTGATACTGACACTGCTATCGTTAGAACTGCCTTTAAGAGAACATGTGATGAGTCTCTTGAGGTTAGCTGCCTTATGCTTGCATGCATGGAACCCGACCTTCAAAAGCAATTTGATGGTCAGGAAGCATATGATATGATCATTGCGCTAAAGGATATGTTCCAGACTCAAGCTAGGACTGAAAGGTTCAATGTCGCTAAGGCTTTTGGTGAATGCAAGCTAGCTGAGGGCGGAGCAATAGGGACGCACGTGATCAAGATGCTTGGTTATGTGCAAACTTTGGACACGTTTGGTTTTTCATTGGACCCTAAGTTGGCCACATATTTCATTTTGGCTTCGCTTCCATCTAGATATGGGAACTTCATTTTGAACTACCATAAGCATGGGGCGGAGAAGGACCTTAATGAACTTTGTGGGATGCTCAAGACGGCAGAGACTAACATTAAGAAGAGTGAAGGGCACGGCCAAGTGTTCGCTGTGCAAAACAGGCCTAGCTTCAAGAAGCAGAGTAAGTCTAAGGGGAAAGGGAAGGCTAAAGATTTTATCTCCAAGCCAAAGCCCAAGCCTAAGGACGGATCTAAACCTGACACAGAGTGCTTCTACTGTCATGATACTGTACAATTGAAGAGAAATTGCAACAAGTATCTTGCTTCAGTGAAGAAGAGTGGAAGTAAGACTTCTAGCTCAGGTACACTTGTAATTAATGTTATAGACATTTTTCTCGCTGACTCTATTATTGACTCTTGGGTATTTGATACCAGATCAGTTGCTCACATTTGCAAATCAAGGTAGGGGCTAGTAAGGAGTAGAAGCGTGAGACAAGGAGAAGTTGATCTTCGCGTCGGAAATAATGCAAGGGTTGCTGCGTTGTCCATTGGCGTCTACCAACTGCACCTCCCTTCAGGATTTATTATGGAATTCAATAATTGTTATTACGTTTCAAGTTTTAACCGAAACATTATTTCTCCTTCATG
Source organism: Alopecurus myosuroides (assembly GCA_028641055.1). Lineage (NCBI taxonomy): Eukaryota > Viridiplantae > Streptophyta > Magnoliopsida > Poales > Poaceae > Alopecurus > Alopecurus myosuroides. The sequence continues at coordinate 18,461 of JAPCYS010002580.1, forward strand.
TTTGATGAGAGATGGTTATTCATTTGCGAGTAAGGACAATGGTTGTTTAATCTCCAAGAATGATATGTTTGTGGCTTTTGCTTCCATTGTGAATGGGATTTTTATTATAAATTTTGCTGATGCTCATGATGATGCGCATGTTTATAACGTAAGTGTTAAAAGGCTATGGCCTAGTGATTTGAATCCCATCTATTTTTGGCATTGTCGGTTAGGTCATATAAGTGAAAAGCGTATGAAGAAACTCCATAATGATAGTCCTCTAACTTCGTTTTATTTTGAATCATACGAGACATGCGAAGCTTGTTTACTTGGAAAGATGACCAAGTCGCCTTTCAACGGTTCTCCTGAGAGGGCGACGGACTTACTGGAACTCGTACATACTGATGTATGCAGACCAATGAGCACGATAGCAAGAGGTGGTTTTCACTACTTCATAACTTTCACTCATGATTTTAGTAGATACGGTTATGTCTACCTAATGAAGCATAAGTCAGAAACTTTTGAAAAGTTCAAAGAGTTCCAGAATAAAGTAGAGAATCAACGTGGCAAGAAAATCAAGGCTATACGATCCGATCGTGGAGGAGAATATTTGAGTCACGAATTTAGCAATCATCTTAAGAGTTGTGGAATTGTTCCTCAACTTACGCCGCCTGGAACGCCTCAAAGAAACGGGGTTTCCGAACGGCGTAATCGAACCTTGTTGGACATGGTTCGGTCAATGATGAGCCAGTCAGATCTTCCATTATCATCTTGGGCTTTTGCTCTAGAAACAACAACACTCACACTAAATGGGGTACCTTCTAAATCCGTAGTTAAGACGCCATATGAGATGTGGAATGGAAAGAGTCCCAACTTGTCTTTTCTAAAGATTTGGGGCTGTGACGTGTTTGTCAAGCGACTTCAGTCGGACAAGCTCACACCTAAGTCAGATAAATGCATTTTCGTGGTATATCCAAAGGAAACATTTGGGTATTACTTCTACAACCGAGAAGAGGGCAAAGTGTTTGCCGCTTGGAATGGTATTTTCTTAGAGAAAGAGTTTCTCACAAAGGAGACAAGTGGAAGAACGGTGCAGCTTGATGAAGTTCAAGATGAGCCTACCGGGGAGGACTCAATGAGTGATGCTATAATGGCAGAACGAGTTGAAGAACCCGTGGCGAGAGAAGCACCACCACCACGAAGGTCGGAAAGGCTCGTAACTCGCGAGAGATATTATTGTTAGACAATGATACGCGGGAAATATTGTTGTTAGACAATGATGAGTTTACGACCTATACAGAAGCAATGATGGACCCATACTCCGAGAAATGGCAAAGTGCCACGTGATCCGAAATAGATTCCATGTATGACAATCAAGTTTGGAACTTGGTTGATCTGCCTGATGGTCATAAGACCATAAAGTGCAAATGGATCTATAAGAGAAAGATTGATATGGACAGAAATGTTCATGTCCATAAAGCTCGACTTGCCGCAAAAGGTTTTCGGCAAGTTCAAGGAGTTGACTACGATGAGACCTTCTCTTCTGTAGTGATGCTTAAATCTATTTGGATAATTCTAGCTATTGCTGCATATTTTGACTATGAGATATGGAAAATGGACGTCAAGACGGCTTTACTAAATGGAAACCTAACCGAGGACGTGTATATGATGCAGCCCGAGGGTTTTGTCGATCCTAAAAATGCTGGAAAGGTATGAAAGCTTCGGAAATCCATTTATGGGTTGAAGCAAGCATCTCGGAGTTGGAACATTCGGTTTGATGAGGTAGTCAAAGGTTTTGGATTTATCAAAAACGAATCAGAGTCTTGTGTTTACAAGAAAGAAAGTGGGAGCTCACTCGTATTTCTAATCTTATATGTGGATGACATACTACTGATTGGAAATGCCACAGAGTCAGTTCCCGTTTTCTGCTATTTTTAGTTTCAGAAAATTTGTTCTAGAAATATTCTCGGAATTGGAAAATTCGAAGCCCGGAAGTCTTAGAATTCCCGAAAGCATCCAGAAGTCCCGAAGAGCCCCGGAGGGGGGACACAGGGTGGCCACACCATAGGGTGGCGCGGGTCCCCCTGATGGCGCCACCTGGTGGTGTGGGCCCCTTGGCCACCCCTGGCATCGCCCTTTCGCCTATATATACTCCCCCGAGGGAAAACCATAAAAGAATCGACAAAATTCCACGAAACCTTCTGCAGCCGCCGTCATCGTCAAACCAAGTTTCGGGGGGACAGATCTCTGTTCTGGCACCCTGCCGGGACGGAGAAGTGCCCCCGGAAGCCATCTCCATCGATTCCACCGCCATCTCCATCGCTGTTGCTGTCTCCTATGATGAGGAGGGAGTAGTTCTCCCCCGAGGCTGAGGGCTCTACGGTAGCTATGTGGTTCATCTCTCTCTCCCATGGTGAGCTTTGTAATCTAGTTAAGTAAGTAGATGTTACTCTTCATCTTGTGCTACTCAAGTGTTTTATTAATATGAACTTTGGAGTCACCTTGTCCCGTTGTGTGAAGGTGACAGTGTGCACATCGTGTGTGTCTCCTCTATGAATTGTGGTGTTTGTCTAGTACCTTCTAGGGCGCTCATAGTGACAGCGTGGGGTTAACTAGACATGGGAATGCTTACTTTAAGGAATGCTTTTTGCAGCCCTACGCAATGATTAGTTTTTGTTATCCAACCGGAGAGGGTTAAGAGTAGCATAGTGAAGAGAAGATATTTAGTTATTCAATTATGTGATCATTGTTGAGAGTGTCCACTAGTGAAATTAGGATCCCTAGGCCTTGTTTCCAAGCATTGAAACACCGTTTTCCGCCTGTTATGCTACATGTTTGCTTACTGCCATATTTATTTCAGATTGCTATTATTACTTATAACCATCCATATTACTCGCATTTCACTATCTCTTCGCCGAACTAGTGCACCTATATACCTGACAAGTATATTGGGTGTGCTGGAGACACAAGAAACTTCTTGTATCTTAATTGCACGGTTGCTTGAGAGAGATATCTTTGACCTCTACCTCCCTGAGTTCGATAAACCTTGGGTGACCCACTTAAGGGAAACTTGCTGCTGTTCTACAAACCTCTACACTTGGAGGCCCAACACCGTCTACAAGAATAGAAGCGTGCGTAGACATCATGCAGCCTCTATTTTTTTCAATTGCCTAGCTGTAATTTATTCACCTGTAACACCCGGGGGATTTCCCCCAAATAGAATTCTGGTTGTTTTTCTTTTTGCATAGCATTGCATCATCTGCATTGCACCTTGTTTTCAACCCAATTTAAATTCAAACATGTCCCAAATGGTTTCAAATAAAATTGCAAACAAATCATTTTTGGGAATTGGGAATAATTACAAATGGTTGGTTTTCAAATTGGTATTAAATAAACCCCTAATTTGAATTCAAGTTTGCAAATTCAAATAATTTGTGAAATTGAAATTTTCAAAAACAAACTTTTGTGCAACTGGGCATTTGCAATAATGAAACCATAAAAATTAACCCCCATAATTTTTGTAACCCCAAAACCCTTCTATTTCTCTCTCTTTTTCATCCTCTACCAAAAAAAAAGGAGAGAAAAGAATAAAAACCAAAAGGGGGAGGCAGGCCAGCCCAAATGGTCCAGCCCACCTACAACCCCACCAAGCGAGCCCACCACGTCTTCTTCTCCGTACGGACATACAAGAGGTGGACGTCACCCTCCACCTCCATGATCCCCTCCCCACCTGCTCCCCCTCTCCCTTATCTACCCCCCTCCTCCAAGTCCCAAACCCTAGCTCTCCCCCCTCTCTCTCCCTGCAGCCGCCGCCACCCTCCTTCCCTTCCTCCTCTGTCCTTTTCCCCCACCTCTCTGTAATTTCTGAAGAAAAACCAAGCCCCTCCATGGCCGCCACTTTGGGACCTTGGCACCGCCACCATGCTCGCCGCCGGGCTACGCTAGCAGCGGGAATGGTACCGGCGTGCGACCCTCTTCGTCCTCGCCGGAAATCGGGGCCGGAGATGCCCCGGGCTGTCCCCGCCATGGCCGTCTTCTCCGGTGTTGTAGTAGTACAGCCCATCATAAGCTATACTTTTGTGTGTAGTACTGGCCCCTGGACCGTTCACCAGCACACACAACTAGATAGATATCAAAAGAAGCAAATGTATCTCATATCTAACGGATAATCCAGAGTACAAAATTCTTTACAAGATGCATAGCGGAAGCTAGCACAAAACTTATTCACTAAAACGAATATAAGGGCTCCATTCTTCAATTTGTGCCACAGGCGAATAAACATGTTGAGTGGAGTCACGAGACCTACGTCGATCACTCCGGATACGAACAACCTGCACGTTGGAATATGCAGCCCCCAAATGGAGGTCAGATCATTCTGAGCAATGGTGGCAAGTGACACTATGGTGGTATAATAAATGGCAAGTGCTAATCTACATGCATATTTGGCTGGTGGAGTTTCTAGGCTATTTTGCATAAACGCATTTGTCCTATCTTTTGATAATAAATTAGTTTTGCACATATTCTGGACACTTTGGTTGATAGCAAAGTGCTCCTAAATAATTGGACACCTTGGTTGATAGCAAGATGCTCCTACCCTTTGGATTAGCACACTGAAAAACCATCAGGCACTTCTCCAATAACCCATAGTCAAATTATTAGTAATTAAGAAAAACAAGATGACCGAGATATGTCATGTTTCTCATCTAGTTGTTGAATTGTCCCTAACCAATGGAACACGGCTAAGATCTTAGTTTTAACCCTCGCGAGGTTTGTGCCCTTTACCCATGTTGCCTGATCGACCCCAAACACCATGATACACCAAGTAGTACCACAGAAGGAAAGAAGATCAAGCCATAAATCATAAGAAGTAGCTCCCAAACCCACCACGAGCCGGACCAACCTACCACTAATCTACATCTCTGGACACGTTGGGTTCGAGTCACCACAACCTACAATCTATGTCTAGCCCATACTAATATGAAACATGGTTGCACGAAAATAACAACTACATAGAGAAAGTAAACATGATCTCAGAATACTGGGCGGCGGTCCCCACCAAACTTTGTACTCTGATGACTCTAGCAATCCGCCCAGTGGTTAATTAATTATCATGTTGTTTTCATAAGCAATTAAAATAACAATTTTTATCATAACATGATAATGATCCCATCCACGGATAGCTAGAGCATGGCTAAGCAATCTACAACTACGATGTTTTTTATCACATGGATGCTACAATCTAGGGGTAACATGTGATTACTCCACCTGGGTGTTAATGGAGCAATCTCTAATAATAACTAGCATAGCTATAACACTCAACTCCTAATCATGCATAACTACTATAAGACTCTAATGCATATAGTAAAATAATGGGTTCATGTGTGTCACTTGCCTTGACAGAAATTGGAGTCGTTCACGCACTCGACTTAGTCGCAACCGTAACGACCACAGTCCTCACACGAACAGCAATCACAACTCTCGCAATCTACACGTTGCAAGCATACCACAATAAATAACCAAACCAGCCAAAACAACAATGCAACATATGGATGCATGATGATTTAATAATGCAAGATAACTAATTTACTAGTTCTCTGGTTGCCTAAATAATATATGATGCATGAAAAAGTTTGTAATGCAACAAGAGGCAAAGAAGCAGCCTAACCAAATTAAATAGGGTTAATTAACTATCTACAAGATCTTATCGAAATAAAGTTCATAAAAAGGTAGATCTAAACCTAACATACTAATAAGATCAAAAAAGTAAAATAAAACACTCAACGAAAACTTTTTGGATGAATAAGAACAAAGTATAGATTTGAAATTTCGAGTTACTCCGGTGGGCAAAACTAGATCGGAAATATAGAAACAGATCTGTAGCTCAAATCGAAAAACTCAAAGAACGAAAGTTGTAGATAATGATGAGATGCAACTACAGTAGAAATTTAAGCGAAAACGGACAAACGGTTGAAAAGTAATTGAACTTTTCCCGCTTTAGATCTGAGACAGTAGATCGCGAAATTCTCCGGCTGTGGTGGATGAAAAGAGGTGAGGTTTCTTGGGATGGATTGATATCGACGATATTTAAAACTCTCGTGAAGACATGAAAGTCAACCGAGCAACTCACGGACCGTGGCGAGCAAAATACCACGAAACAGATCTGAAATTGGAGTTTTGAGTTTGGGACGACCTCACGGCCGGGGCTGGGTATTTATAGGTGGATAGGTCGGTGGAAAGTTGCTCCTTGGAGTAGTGAACAAGTAGAAAGAAGCGGAATTGAATTTGGACTCTCCGATGAAGAGATATGAGGGTTTGAATGGAGATAGGTCAACAAAAACGGGATTTAGGGAGTCATGTACGTGCTTTGCTTGGTGCGCTGGGCAGCTTTGTGGGCCGGCCCATGCGAGCTCGCAGGTTTTTTTTTTATTTTTTTTACCAAAACTAAAACGCTAATAACTTTTGAAATATAACTCGGAATCGAGTCAAACAAATTTCTAAAATCTTGAAATTTAAAACTCTATCATATTTGACTATTATTAAGTAATTTTAGACAAAATAAAATATTCAATTATCCTTTAGCTTATAAACGCCTTATAGCAGGATTTTGAGCTTTTTAAAACACGATTTTGTTTTGGGGTTTAAAATGCAACACTCAAATGCAACTTTTGAAACCATGCTATGCTATGCATATGCTCTAAATGCAAAACATTCTAAATGTAATATTTGGGATGTTACAAACTAACCCCCTTAAGATGAATCTTGTCCCGAGATTCGGAATGGCTAGCAAATAGGTGTGGATGGTTTTCCTACGGTCAATATCTAGGCTAACCCCCTTAAGAGAAATCTTCTTGGTATCTTCAACAATATGTGTGAAGTAGCTTGCTAACACTTATCCGTGGAAGCAATTGATATGAATGACTGTGATGCACCGGTATTGATAAGTACTATTGTGGGCTATGATCTGATGAAGAACATACCAGCCATAGGGTCTGCTGCATCATATACTTCCTCCACGTTCGTATGGTTCGCAGTTGCCTTCCGGAACGGGTTTGGTTTGGATCCTCCATCAGTTATCTTCTCCGAACAATCGTTTGCATAGTGCCCCATCTTCTTGCACTTGAAGCATTCCACTTGACTGAGATCCTTCCTTCCTGCATGGTTGTTGTTGCGGTTATGGCCATTGCCTCCATTACGATGGTCTTGGTTTCCATCCTGATTGTTGCCTTTGTAGTCGCTATGGTTGTGGTTGTTCCCTCCATCATGCTTATGTTTGTTTCCTTCACTTTGATTATGCCCATTACCTTCTTGCATATGAGATCCAGAACTTCCAATACTGTCATGGTGAGTACGGACCCTCTGATGTGATCCAGATATGTGGGTGCCACCATTGTGCTTCCTTTTGCGTTTCTCCGCTTGTTGGTACTTTCCCTCTAGTATGACAGCCTTGTCAATGAGTTCTTGGAAGTTGGTGATGTGAACTACTGAGAGTTGAATAGCCAGATCATCATTTAGTCCATCCAGAAACTTCTCGCGCCTCTTGGCATCTGTGTCCACATCTTCCGAAGCATAGCGAGCTAGGTTGCTGAATTCGTCAATGTACTCAGTGACAGAGCGCTGGTACTGACGCAAATTACGGAACTCCCTCTGCTTCAGACTCATCACTCCAGTTGAGACATGTGCATTCTTAAATCCTTCCTCGAACATCTCCCAGGTAACATCCGCAATAGGATGAGTTATCTGGTAGTTGTCCCACCAAGAAGCAGTTTGTCCCTCCAGTAAGTGAGCGGCAAACCTCACTTTCTCTTCCTCGCTGCATCCAATAGTCACTAGGTCTTTGTTCACTGTTCGCAACCAGTCAAGGGCTATCATGGGTTCAGGAGCACTCGAGAACCTTGCTGGCCTCAACCTCAGAAAGCGAGTGAGCATATCCACATGTGGTGGTGGCGGTGGGTTGTTGTTGTTATGGGCGATGTACTGGGCCATCAGTTGGGCTAGTTGGGTCACTACGTTCTCCATGTTGTTGTTGTTCTCTCCCTCCTCGTTGTTGCGGCCGGTGTCGCGACGGGGAGCCATCTAAAGGTTAGCATAGACGAGTTTAGATAGATAGGACTAAGGAGAATAGCTACCCATACTATACATGAACAAAGCAACACTTAGCAATCAACATATAATCAAACCAAACAAAAAAATGGTTTTCAAAAATAGGGTATAATTTCCTGCGAAAATACCAATAAGTTTTTGAAAACAAAACAGTTGAAAATACTCAGACTATCATTGCCACATCATATAATTTGATATGGTCAACACCTAACACGATCTCGATAACTAGGAACCTACATGGTGGTTAACCTAGTGTCTTCACATAGCTGCATCGTGTTTCCTTCTTGTAGTAAGGCTTCTTATCCATCTCGAGGTAAATCTCCTTTATGTTGAATTGAATCTTCTTCTCTATGGGAATCTCCATTATGATTTAAAAAGAAGAGAAGGAAGTAGGAGATAAAGATGAGAAGATTACAAGAATAGAGTCAAAGGAAGAATGTATAAAGGATTTTGGAAAATAAGTTTGTACCCTATGGCTTTCCTAATCCATTTGCTAAGGTCTCGTTCCTACAGTCAACACATTGCTCTGATACCATCTATAGTAGTACAGCCCATCACAAGCTATACTTTTGTGTGTAGTACTGGCCCCTGGACCGTTCACCAGCACACACAACTAGATAGATATCAAAAGAAGCAAATGTATCTCATATCTAACGGATAATCCAGAGTACAAAATTCTTTACAAGATGCATAGCGGAAGCTAGCACAAAACTTATTCACTAAAACGAATATAAGGGCTCCAGTCTTCAATTTGTGCCACAGGCGAACAAACATGTTGAGTGGAGTCACGAGACCTACGTCGATCACTCCGGATACGAACAACCTGCACGTTGGAATATGCAGCCCCCAAATGGAGGTCAGATCATTCTGAGCAATGGTGGCAAGTGACACTATGGTGGTATAATAAATGGCAAGTGCTAATCTACATGCATATTTGGCTGGTGGAGTTTCTAGGCTATTTTGCATAAACGCATTTGTCCTATCTTTTGATAATAAATTAGTTTTGCACATATTCTGGACACTTTGGTTGATAGCAAAGTGCTCCTAAATAATTGGACACCTTGGTTGATAGCAAGATGCTCCTACCCTTTGGATTAGCACACTGAAAAACCATCAGGCACTTCTCCAATAACCCATAGTCAAATTATTAGTAATTAAGAAAAACAAGATGACCGAGATATGTCATGTTTCTCATCTAGTTGTTGAATTGTCCCTAACCAATGGAACACGGCTAAGATCTTAGTTTTAACCCTCGCGAGGTTTGTGCCCTTTACCCATGTTGCCTGATCGACCCCAAACACCATGATACACCAAGTAGTACCACAGAAGGAAAGAAGATCAAGCCATAAATCATAAGAAGTAGCTCCCCAAACCCACCACGAGCCGGACCAACCTACCACTAATCTACATCTCTGGACACGTTGGGTTCGAGTCACCACAACCTACAATCTATGTCTAGCCCATACTAATATGAAACATGGTTGCACGAAAATAACAACTACATAGAGAAAGTAAACATGATCTCAGAATACTGGGCGGCGGTCCCCACCAAACTTTGTACTCTGATGACTCTCTAGCAATCCGCCCAGTGGTTAATTAATTATCATGTTGTTTTCATAAGCAATTAAAATAACAATTTTCATCATAACATGATAATGATCCCATCCACGGATAGCTAGAGCATGGCTAAGCAATCTACAACTACGATGTTTTCTATCACATGGATGCTACAATCTAGGGGTAACATGTGATTACTCCACCTGGGTGTTAATGGAGCGATCTCTAATAATAACTAGCATAGCTATAACACTCAACTCCTAATCATGCATAACTACTATAAGACTCTAATGCATATAGTAAAATAATGGGTTCATGTGTGTCACTTGTCTTGACAGAAATTGGAGTCGTTCACACACTCGACTTAGTCGCAACCGTAACGACCACAGTCGTCACACGAACAGCAATCACAACTCTCGCAATCTACACGTTGCAAGCATACCACAATAAATAACCAAACCAGCCAAAACAACAATGCAACATATGGATGCATGATGATTTAATAATGCAAGATAACTAATTTACTAGTTCTCTGGTTGCCTAAATAATATATGATGCATGAAAAAGTTTGTAATGCAACAAGAGGCAAAGAAGCAGCCTAACCAAATTAAATAGGGTTAATTAACTATCTACAAGATCTTATCGAAATAAAGTTCATAAAAAGGTAGATCTAAACCTAACATACTAATAAGATCCAAAAAGTAAAGTAAAACACTCAACGAAAACTTTTTGGATGAATAAGAACAAAGTATAGATTTGAAATTTCGAGTTACTCCGGTGGGCAAAACTAGATCGGAAATATAGAAACAGATCTGTAGCTCAAATCGAAAAACTCAAAGAACGAAAGTTGTAGATAATGATGAGATGCAACTACAGTAGAAATTTGAGCGAAAACGGACAAACGGTTGAAGAGTAATTGAACTTTTCCTGCTTTAGATCTGAGACAGTAGATCGCGAAATTCTCCGGCTGTGGTGGATGAAAAGAGGTGAGGTTTCTTGGGATGGATTGGTATCGACGATATCTAAAACTCTCGTGAAGACATGAAAGTCAACCGAGCAACTCACGGACCGTGGCGAGCAAAATACCACGAAACAGATCTGAAATTGGAGTTTTGAGTTTGGGACGACCTCACGGCCGGGGCTGGGTATTTATAGGTGGATAGGTCGGTGGAAATTTGCTCCTTGGAGTAGTGAACAAGTAGAAAGAAGCGGAATTGAATTTGGACTCTCCGATGAAGAGATATGAGGGTTTGAATGGAGATAGGTCAACAAAAACGGGATTTAGGGAGTCATGTACGTGCTTTGCTTGGTGCGCTGGGCAGTTTTGTGGGCCGGCCCATGCGAGCTCGCAGGTTTTTTTTTTTTTACCAAAACTAAAACGCTAATAACTTTTGAAATATAACTCGGAATCGAGTCAAACAAATTTCTAAAATCTTGAAATTTAAAACTCTATCATATTTGACTATTATTAAGTAATTTTAGACAAAATAAAATATTCAATTATCCTTTAGCTTATAAACGCCTTATAGCAGGATTTTGAGCTTTTTAAAACACGATTTTGTTTTGGGGTTTAAAATGCAACACTCAAATGCAACTTTTGAAACCATGCTATGCTATGCATATGCTCTAAATGCAAAACATTCTAAATGTAATATTTGGGATGTTACAGGTGTCCGTGAGCACGAGCTCGACAGGTCATCGTCGCCTTCGACGCCTACGTTCGCCTCCGAGCATGCACGACTCCGTCGAGCGAACCCCGGTGAGCTCTTCGTCCTCGGGCTACCCTCTCCCCTTCCTTCCCTTGCTCTGCAACCTCGCCATCGTGCGAGCGCTTTCCGGTGGCGCTGGCCACCATGGACGCCAAGACCGAGCTCCAATCGATCGCCTGCGGAGGCTGATGCCCGTGTTGTGTCCCAGCCGCACGTACACAAGGCACCCACACCACCCTAGCAGCGCCCCAGCACCACGCCCACGACGGCACAGTCCCGCGTTGGTCGTCGCCGGCCTTTTCCCGTCCGCCCCGTCGGTTTCCTGTGTACAGATGCGAGTTTCAGTTTCGTCAGAGTTGGACCGCGAGGCAACACCTCAAAAGGGGCTGAAGCCCATAGCTATCACACGAGCGCACAGCAGCCCAGTGGCTTTGATCACCGATCCGCGCCTGGGAGACCCGAGTTCGAGTCCCCCTGGAAGCAAACCCCCCCCCCCCCCTTTTTTTGTCCATTTTCTTTTATTTCCCGAAATCCATAAACACAGAGCTGAATCTTTAATTGTAAAATCCATAACAAATTGAAAAATGATCCAATTTCAATGATTCAAATTGCTATGGATTCAGAATCTTATGCTCTTTCTGTTAATGTCAAAGTTGCAACATGTTTCTGTAATAATTTTTGCACTAAATAATTAAATACAGAAAATGCAATAAAAATTTGAAACTTTGGAATTTCATAACTTGAGTTCAGTTCATCCAATTTGAGCAAACTTGGGCTCTAAAAATTTGTCTTAACAAACTCTACACATTGGTATTTTATTTGGTCACAATTGAATTACATTGGAACATGTTTCCCTCTGTTTACTAAAAAGGGCAGAATAAAATACTTATGAAGAATTGCATAATAAATTCAATAATAACCCAAAAATTATGTTCAATAGCTCAAATTGTTCATTGAAACATTTTATACATGTTTCAACCTTTTCAATACAATTTGTTTACTGTTTTCCCTAATTAAAAGTGGTGCAATAAGTCAATGATTTAATTAAACCTTTTAGATTGCAAAATTCATAACTTGGGCAATTCAAATCCAATTCCAACATGTAAAATATGTTTTCCATCCCATTTTTCATGAACTTTGCAAATATCAACTTTGTTTTCTGTTTTGAATAATTTAAATTGCTGAAAACAACTATTTCTTATTTAATGCATTTAAAATTGTCAATTTAATAACTTGCTCATCTAAAATCCAAATTCAACAAATGAAATATGTATTCCATCTAAAATTTTGTGTTCTTTCCAAATATAAATTTTGTTATCTGTTTTGAACATTTAAAATTGGTGAAAACAACAAATGTTTGTTTAAATCATTTAAAATGCCAAAGTTCACAACTTAATAAATAAAATTCCAAACTTGGTAAACAACATATCAAACTGAAAGCTATTGTTGTTTTCTTATTGTTTTCATCATCCATGCATCATTCTAATCAACTTTCACATGATGGTTATTTGTAGATCATTTAATTGAACATTAATTCATGGGCTTTTCCATATGCAATCCAAATTGCATAGGGGCCCATTTAAATATGTTTACCATGTCAACTAGTTTATCTTTGGTGCACCCTTTAACTTGTCATGCATATAAAATAGGATCATGCTGGATCTTTTGCCGTAGTAGTAATTGTTGCATTCGGTGTTTGTTCTAGTTCGTTGCTTCTTCACGGATAGGACGTTGAGATGATGTGAGCAACGACAAGTTCTTCAGATGTACCTCTACTTGCTGGATTCCAGGCAAGTATACTCACTTGCTACCTATGGCTGCCTTTCATCACTTGTTACCGATTCTTCCCGTTGCCTTTATTCTAGCCTTATGATTCGATGCTTGTGTCTCGATCCTATCATATGTTTACCTTGCAACCATGATATAGCCTTCCTTCCACTTCCTATTACCTGTTGGTTGTTTACCTTGTTGGCCCTCGTGTCGTAGTTGCATGCTTAGTGTTGTTTGCGCTCAAGTCTTGTTGTCCGTCTTATCACCTGTTTAGTTTGATAATTGGGTTTCAAATTAATCAACAACATGTTAATGTTTTGGGTAATAATAATTTGATGATAAGGCACCGACAGGAGGCCCGGCGTGGTTTTGAGGCCTGCTAGTGTCGACCTTAATTAGGAAAAGGGTCTTGTCCTCCGATCCATGATGAGCGCGCTAACCGCATGTGGGAAGCGAGTATGGGCGCCCCCCGCAACTTTGATTCAATTCGCATCTCGTCCAAATCGCCTCATTTAGTTCGGGTTTTCCATTTGCCGCATGCATATGCAGGTGCGAACCCTTGGCGCCAGGGTGGAACTTTTGTAGTCGGCATTTAGGGAGACACGTTCTTAGAGTGCTATGAGGGTCCCCTTTTCTTCGTGGGGCTTGATTAGCCGTGCGCTCAACTGCACGGGGTTCTTTGGGCTTGATGCGAAGAAGAGTTGGGTTGTGTTGAGTGCCTCGCTTGGTGGAAGGGCCTTTCCATCTGGCGGGTCATTCTTACGTGTACGGCCAAATTGGTGCATCCCTGCAGGGTTAAATCTTCTCGAGAAGCCGTGTTGTCCGCGGTTATGGATGACTTGGTGAAAGTGCTGGCTAACAAGTACTCAGACAACTTACACTTAACAATGATAACTTGACTAATAATATAGATTACCTCCACCATAAAAATGGATGTCACCTTAATCAACCGTGTGAGTTTCCTTGGGTTGCTTCCTTAGTAGGGGGTAACATTGGATGGGTATTGTTTGGTGAGTAGTTGTAGTTGGTTCTGATACGCTATCTTATCCCTTTCTTTTAGCCGGATGTTGTAGCGCGTCTCTGTAGTTAGTTAGTGCAGCCCGCTGCCGCTTCTTTGCCATAATCCCTTCCTTTCCGTTGTACCCAAAGTATTTGTATCTTGTGATGACTGGTTACACTGGTATCTTGTGAGTATGGTTTATCCACTTGCCAGTACTTAACCGTACTGACCCACGAATCCTTTTCGTGGCTGCATATTCCACATTGCAGTCAACAGGTTTGAAGTATGACGACGTTAGCTTGGGAATCCCTCCGGCTTGGCCTGGGCAGGGATTGGACGCCATCGGTTATCTTCAGGACTCTTAGTCCAATTTGTATCTTGTCCGTAGTCGGACACTATGTTGTTTCTTCCGCTGTTATTGGGATCTTTGTATTGTATCAGTTGTATCCTTGGCTCGTTTGAGTCGTCTTGTATATATCTTTTCTGTTGTTGTTGCGGAATATTCGTGAACTGTTGTAATGTTATCACAAGTGGCAACCTGGAATCGGTTATTATGTGGATTTTGGCGGAAATGCTGAAATCTGCATAGTGCCCGATCTCGGGGCGTTCACATCACCCAGCATGTTATTTATCTGTTTTGGAGAGACACCACTAGTAAACCGTGGACCTCGGTCCATTCTTTTACACTGACAATACAACCTACTGCAAGCACTATTCTCTTTTACTGGATACATTGTACTTATTTCATTCACTGCAAACAAACATCATTTTCCACATTATACGTCTAATCCTTTGTGTTCAGCAAAACCGATGAGATTGACAACCTCACTGTTTCGTTGGGGCAAAGTATCTTGGTTGTGTTGTGTGCAGATTTCATGTTGCTACTGAGCCTGGTAGTGCGCGCTGCCAACATCAGCTGTCAACAACCTTCAGAAGTGATTTGTTTCTCCTACTGGTCCGATGAAACCCTGATTTCTTTCTAAGGGAAAACTCGCTACTGTACTCTTCGTAACTTCTTCTTGGGGTCTCCCAACGAACGCGTATCTACACGCCATCAAGCTTGTTTTCTGGCGTCGTTGCCGGGAAGAAAGAGGATTTCTGCAAGGGGAGTATCTCACCTCCAATCTTTTTTTACTTTGTTATTGTTTTGGTTGGTTTATTTTATTTTGTCTTGTTTGCTTCTTTATATCAAAAACACAAAAAATTAGTTCCTATTTGTTATTTTTGTTATCCTGTTTTAATCTTGCTAAAATGAGTACTCCTAAAACACTAAGTTGTGTGACTTTACTAGCACAAACAAAAATGATTTTATTTGTGCACCTATTGGTCCACCTGCTCCTAATGCGGATTTTTATGGAATTAAGCCTGCCTTGTTAAATCTTGTTATGAGAGACCAATTTTCTGGTGTTAGTTCTGATGATGTTGCTGCTCACCTTAATAATTTTGTTGAACTTTGTGAGATGCAAAAGTATAAGGATATAGATGGAGATATTATTAAATTAAAATTGTTTCCTTTCTATTTGAGAGGAAGAGCTAAAGAATGGTTGCTATGTTTGCCTAAAAATAGTATTGATTCTTGGACTAAATGTAAAGATGGTTTCATTGGAAAATATTATCCTCACGCTAAGAATATATCTTTAATAAGTAGCATTATGAATTTTAAATAATTTGATAATGAGCAGGTTGCTCAAGCTTGGGAAAGACTGAAATCTTTGGTAAAGAATTGTTCCACCCATGGACCGAATACTTGGATGATCATCGAAACCTTTTATGCAGGTATGCATTTTTCTTCAAGAAACCTTCTGGATTCAGCTGCTAGAGGTACCTTTATGTCCATCACTTTGGGTGCTGCAACAAAGCTTCTTGATGATGTGATGATAAATTATTCTGAATGGCACACTGAGAGAGCCCCACAAGGTAAGAAGGTAAATTATGTTGAAGAAACCTCTTCCTTGATTGATAGACTTGATACTATTATGTCTCTGCTTGTGAATGGTAAAACTCATGTTGATCCAAATAATGTTCCTTTAGCCTCTTTGGTTGCTTCTAAAGTTGATAGCCTTGCTCTTGATGTTGATCTTCTGAAAATAAAGGTTATGCCTCATGATGTTAAAGAAAGCAAAACTTTGAATGTCATTAAAGTTATAATTGATGACAATGTTAGGATGTTGGCTGAATTGCATGCTAGGTGGGAAAGAGAATATGAAATTGCTAAAAAGAATAATATAACTAGAGGTTGTACTATTACCACCACTAGTAATGCTGAAGTTTCAAATGCTAGTAAACCTCCTACTATTAATGGTAAAGTAATTGGTATTGGCAGTGTTTCCACGTCTTCTCTTAAACGTTAAAATTGCCTGAAACTACTGAAACTGTTCCTGATAAAAGTGCTGAATTTTTTTGAAATATGGGAGACAATGGTCCCATTACCTTTGATAATAATGATTTTGATTTTTATGCTTGCAATATTTCTGAAATAATTATGTTCCTACAAAAGCTAGCTATAAGTCCTAATGCTAGTGCTATAAATATGTCTTTTACAAAACATATTACAAATGCTCTCATGCAAGTTAGAGAAGAAAATTTAAAGGTGAATCCTCTATCCCTAGGAAGTTAGAAGATGGTTGGGAGCCCTTCATTAAAATGAAGGTGAATGATTTTGATTGTAATGCTTTATGTGATTTTGGTGCTAGTATCTCTGTTATGCCTAAGAAACTCTATGATATGATTGATTTTCCATCTTTGGAACACTGTTATTTGGATGTTCATCTTGCTGATAATGCTAAGAAGAAACCTGTGGGGAGACTTAATGATGTTTTTATTATGGTTAAAAATAACCTTGTCCCCATTGATTTTATTGTTATGAATATTGAATGCAATGCTTCTTGTCTTATTTTTTTTGGAAAGACCTTTTCTTAGAACTGTTGGTGCTATTATTGATATGAAAGAGGGGAATATTAAATATCAATTCCCACTCAAGAAAGGTATGGAACACTTTCCTAGGAAGAGAATGAAGCTACCTTTTGATTCTATTAGTAGAACAAATTATTACTTGGATGCTTCTTCACTAGAAAATACTTGATTCTTTCTTTCTGTGCCTAGCTGAAAAGCGTTAAAGAAAAGCACTCTTGAGAGATAACCCATGTTTTATATTGGCAATTTTTTATTTTGTTTTATTTGAGTCAAGGTATTGTTTGCTATTGTATCAACCCCCTTTTATCTTTACTTTTTCGAATTGTTGTGCCAAGTAAAGTCTCTAGTGAAAAGTCGATGCAATATTTGGATTTCTGCACAGGAACAGATTTTTGCTGTCCACTGTTTAATTCGCCAAAAAGTCTAGAAAAATTGAAACATCCTGAAAGTTTTGTGCGTGATCCTTAGATATGTACGCAACTTCTCTTAGTTTGGAGTTTTAGATTGGATCAACGTAAGTGCCTCAATTCTTTTTTGTCTTTACAGACTGTTCTGGTTTTGACAGATTCTGCCTTATACTTCGCATTCTCTCTTTTACCATGTTTAGTGGATTTCTTTGCTCTAAAAAACATCAGTGGATGTAGCTAATGTTTAGAAAGTATTGGTAATACTTTTGTCCATGGATAACATATGAGTTTTTGATTATGCACTAACCCTCTAATGAGAATTACTTCGAGTTTGGTGTGAAGAAACTTTTCAAGGGTCAAGAGAAGAGGATGATATAATGTGATTAAGAAGAGTGAAAAGTCTAAGCTTGGGGATGCCCCCGTGGATCATCCCAGCTAATTTCAAGAAGACTCAAGCGTCTAAGTTTGGGGATGCCCACGATATCCCCTTCTTCATCAGCAACTTATCAAGTCACTTCTAGTGAAACTATATTTTTATTCGGTCATATCTTATGTACTTTACTTGGAGCATCTATTTGTTTTTATTTTCTTTTATTTTCTGTAATAAACTTGGTTGGATCCTAGCATTCTTGTTTGGGAGAGAGACACGCTCCGATTTTTCATATGTATACCCGTATTCTTCATTTATCATCTAGCTACTACAATTCTTTCAGCTCCCGTTTTTCATGCATCTCTTATTCAGAGCTGTTAGTTCTTGTAGAGTAGTACTCTTTTGCTTCATTGATAAATTATTTGGAGAGTTTTTTTTTTTGAAATATAGTGATTGGTGTCGGAGAACAATAAAATATTTCATGGTTATACCGGTGCAAGTGAAGCTTGTTTAGACTATGGCTTAGGATTTAACATGTCATGTTAGATATTATTTTAATTCTTTGCTTAGTAATTATTTATGTAGCATGACTTTTCACAAATATCTGAGAGTGTTTAATGTGCCATTGAAAAAAATCATGAGTTTTTTTTTATCATGTCGAAGTATAATATTGTGGTATTCTCCTTCGAATGATTTATTTGGTTAACTTGGCGCATGCTTACATCATGTTATGACTACAAACCAGTCACCTCTAGCCTATATGGTCATTTAGTTTTTTGACTTGTAATAGCATTTATGCTTTGATTAATATTTTTATCGCTATGCATGATTATGGCCATTATTTCTCTCTTAGTTGGTCGCTCGCAGTCTCTTGCTAGCCTTCACATGTACTGAGTATGAGCTCTACTCGTGCATCCAACTCCCAAAAACCAAGGTTTGCCAAATGTGTCCACCATACCAACCTATATGTGGTACTGTCACTCCAAAGTAATTTTCTCATGTGCTACCTTTAAAACCTTCAAAATTATACCTGTTTTGTGCTATGTTTTAGCTCATGAGGACGTACATAGACGATATTTATTTCACTTATTGATTGGACTTTACACACCTGGACTAGTGGCACGTTCGCTTATCCAATTCGCTAGAAGAGCTGGCAACGGGGTGCTCATCCCCAAATTTGGTTACTTCACAATTATCTTCACTCTTTTTCCCCTGATTTATAAGTTAAGCAAATTTCATAAGTGTGTAAACAAAAGAGAAGAGGGATGATCTACTGACCCCAGTAGAAAGGACGTCTTTCAATCGGAGCCGCTCTTATAAAGTCTAGTTAACTTGTGAATTAATGTATTGTTTATTTACCATTCGTTGACATAGACACACACCTCTCTCAAAATTGTTTTCAATACTTCTGTTTTAATAAAATAAAAAACTCTATCACACGAGTTAATCCCTGCTTTCCTTTGTGAAGGGTCTTTCTTTTACTTTTATGTCGAGTCTTCATCTTCTAACTTTATGCACCAATTAAGAGAGTATAGTTGTCATTCTGAGTATAATGTGCATCAGTCCCAAAATTTATTATATTCATGATTATGTTATTACTTGTTCTCAAATTATCTGTATCTAGTCACCACTTGAACAATGAAGCTGTCTTGGCATTTATGTTTTGCTATCATTTTAAGGACAAACGGAATATCCCTTTGCTATGTTTTCTTTATGCCCGAAACAAACGTATAACTTCCAATGTATTATTATTCATGATCTTTCGTTTGAGTTAATTTTCATGTTGCAGCATAGTTGCTAAGTTACATTGTTAGAATTATATATAGCATGCCTATGTTTAGAGTACTATGATCTCAACTTGCAATGCGTTTACAATAATGATGATCAAGATTGTGTTGGTAGCATGTCACCCTAGAAATTATTTTGTTGTTATCGTTTTACCTACTTGAGGACGAGTAGAACTAATCTTGGGGAAGCTTGATACGTCTCCAGCGTATCTATAATTTCTGATGTTCCATTTTGATATTGTGCATGTTGCTATAAGTTTTTTATACACTTTATATCATTTTTATGGATTTCCTGAGACTAACCTATTAACAAGATGCCACCGCGCCAGTTCCTGTTTTCCGCTGTTTTTGGTTTTAGAAAAGTCGTTTTGGAAATATTCTCGAAACTGGACGAAACAAAATCCCAGGGTCCTATTTTTCTGTCACGTACATGGAGTCCGGAGGAGACCCAGAGGGGGGCACCGAGCGACCACACCATAGGGTGGCGCGCCCCCTTTGGCCGCGCCACCAGGTGATGTGGGCCCCTTGGGTGCCCACCGACATCGCCCTTTCGCCTATATATTGATATCCTCGGAAAACCTTAAAGACCCAAGGCTCCATCCACGAAAAGTTCCATAGCCGCTGCCGTCGTCAACCATAGTCCGGGAGGGTTCTGAATCTCTTCCCGGCACCCTGCCGGAGAGGGGAATCATCACCGGAGGGCTCTTCATCACCATGCCCGTCTCCGGAGTGATGCGTGAGTAGTTCATCCTTGGACTACGGGACCATAGCAGTAGCTAGATGGTCGGCTTCTCCTCCTTTTATGTCATTATTATGTTTAGATCTTGTGAGTTTCCTAACCTGATCTACATCATCTTTGTAGAATAATTATGGGACAATGCACGAACCCAATAGGGCCGGCTGCTCTCATTATATTGACAGACACATGTATAATTACAGGTACAACCCTGACAAAATACGGGGACCTATACCTAGTACAATATGTTACTCAACACCCCCCCGCAGTCGAAAGGTCGGTACCGACACATAGACTGGACCGAAACTTAGGAAAAGTCGTGGACGGCAATCCCTTCGTCATGATATCGGTAAATTGCTGAGACGTCGGTACGTGATGAACTCGAACGTGACCGAGTGCAACCTGCTCACGAACAAAGTGGATATCCAGCTCGATGTGCTTGGTGCGGCGATGATGAACGGGGTTGGCGGAGAGGTAGACAGCCGAGACGTTGTCGCAGAAGACCACCGTAGCCTTGTCGACGGGACAAGAGAGCTCGGTGAGGAGCTGACGAAGCCAAGTGCACTCAGCCACGGCGTTAGCCACGGCGCGGTACTCGGCCTCAGCACTGGAGCGAGACACGGTGGGCTGCCTCTTGGAAGACCAAGAGACGAGCGAGGAGCCGAGGTAGACGCAGTAGCCGCTGGTGGAGCGCCGCGTGTCCGGGCAGCCCGCCCAGTCCGCATCCGAGTAGGCGACGATGTCAGTCGGCGTCGAGGGCGAGGCATGCAGCGACAGGCCGTAGCCCATGGTACCACGGACGTAGCGAAGGATCCGCTTCACCGCAGCCCAATGGGCGTCCCGAGGAGCATGCATATGCAGGCACACCTGCTGCACAGCATACTGGAGCTCCGGACGTGTCAACGTCAAGTACTGAAGGGCGCCGACGATGGAGCGGTAGAACGGCGCGTCAGAGGCGAGCGACCCATCGGCGGCGGAGAGCTTGGCCTTCGTGTCGACAGGAGTAGGCGCAGGGTTGCAATTAAGCATTCCTGCACGCTCGAGAAGCTCGTGGGCATACTTCCGCTGGTGGAGGAAGAACCCGTCCGCGCGCCGAACAACCTCGATGCCCAGGAAGTAGTGGAGCGGGCCGAGGTCCTTCAACGCAAACTCAGCGCGAAGACTGTCAGTGAGCTGTCGAAGGAGACCAGCGGTGGAGGCCGTCAGGATGATGTCGTCGACGTACAGCAGCAGGTAAGCCATATCGTTGCCCGTCTGGTAGACGAACATCGACGCATCGGAGCGCGTGGAGCGGAATCCGAGCTGCTGCAAGAAGGCGGCGATGCGCTGGTACCAGGCGCGGGGCGCCTGCTTCAGTCCATACAAGGACCGAGAGAGCAAGCACACGTCGTCGGGGCGCTCGGGGTCGAAGAAGCCGATGGGCTGCTGGCAGTAGACCTGCTCGGACAGATGGCCATGGAGGAAGGCGTTGGAGACGTCCATCTGATGTACTGGCCACGCCCGAGTGGCGGCGAGGTGCAACACCGTGCGGATCGTGCCTGGTTTGACAACCGGGGCAAACGTATCCGTGAAGTCCACACCGGCGCGTTGCCGGAAACCGCGAACCACCCAGCGCGCCTTGTAGCGCTCGAGGACGCCGTCGGGGCCGAGTTTGTGCTTGAAGACCCACTTGCCGGTGATGACGTTGGCGCGAGGAGGCCGAGGGACCAGCTCCCAGGTCCGGTTGCGCTGCAGCGCGTCGTACTCCTCCTGCATAGCGGCGCGCCAGTGGGGGTCGCGCAAGGCGGCGCGAGCCGAGGTGGGCACCGGCGAGGGGGCGGAGGAGGGCGAAGCACTCGGCGACGGAGAGGGCGCCGCCGCCTCACTGAACGCAGGAACCCCGCCGTCATGCGACAGGACGCTGTTGCCGCTGGCCCAGAAGGCAGACGCGGCGGATGGCGAAGCCGTGTAGACGTACTGGTCGGCGGGGTAGCGCGTAGACAGGCGTCATACACCCGCACGTGCTCGGGTGAGCATGGGTGCGGGAGCTGCAGCGACGGGCGGCGAGGCGGGCGATGAAGCGGCCGAGGGAGCGGTCGATGACGAGGCGGGGGACGAGGACGCCGGGGACGCGACCGGCGTCACGGTCGGGGGCGCCGCGGGCGACGGCGGCGACGAGGGCGCCGCGGGAGACGGCGGCGACGGAGCCGCCGCGGACGTTGACGGCGACGGAGGCGGACCAGGCGGGGCCGGTGCAGAGGGGGCCGCCGCGGTCGGGCGTCGACGCGGAGGGCCAGCCGCGAGAGGGCCGGCGGGCGCCGGGGGCGTCGTCAGGAGTCCCTGCTGAAACGGAAAAATCAACTCGTCAAAGTACACGTGCCGGGAGGTGATCACGCGATGGGAGACCGGGTCGTAGCAGCGGTAGCCCTTTGTGTTGGCGGGGTAGCCGAGAAACACGCAAGGAAGAGAGCGCGGCGCAAGCTTATGCGCGGCGGTGGCAGCGGTGTTGGGGTAACACCGGCAGCCGAAGATGCGAAGATCATCGTAGGAGGGCGGTACACCGTAGAGGAGGTGATGTGGTGTATAAGACCAACGCACACGACACGGGCGGATGTTGACGAGGAGGGTCGCCATGGCAAGGGCATCCGGCCAGAACCGTGGGGGCATGTGCGCATGAAACAGAAGGGTGCGGACGCAGTCGTTGAGGGTGCGAAGCATCCGTTCGGCACGACCGTTCTGTGGAGATGTGTAGGGGCACGTGAGGCGGAAGACGGCGCCATGTGCGGTGAGAAGCGAGCGGATAGCGATGTTGTCGAACTCTTTCCCGTTTTCGGTTTGTAAGGCGTGGATGGGGCGACCAAACTGAGTGGAAACGAAGGCGAAAAAGGCTGTGATGGTGGCGGCGACATCGGATTTCCGATGAAGGGGAAAAGTCCATACAAAATGCGAGTAATCATCCAGAAGCACAAGATAATATGTATAACCAGAATTACTCGAAACAGGCGAGCTCCAAACATCACTATGAATAAGCTCAAACGGAAAAGACGCGACTGTGGAGGATGAACGAAACGGAAGACGAACATGTTTGCCTAGACGACATGCTTCACAGGAGTGAGCATCCGTTTTATTACAAGTGAAAGAAAATCCTTGCATTATTTGACGCATAGTGGCGGAGCTAGGATGGCCGAGGCGGGCGTGCCAAAGATCGACAACGGCGGAGAGGGCGAGTGGGCCGTTGGCGGAGGTGGAGGCCGAACCAACGGGGTAGAGATCGCCGGGGCTGTCACATCGGTGGAGAAGCATCCGAGTACGACCATCCTTAACAGAAAAACCAGAGGCGTCAAATTCCACAGTCACAGAATTATCACGAGTAAGAGAACGAACAGAAACAAGATTTTTGATCAAGTGAGGGGAGACAAGAACGTTATGGAGAGAGAGAGGGGTGGAGGTGGAGGGGAAAGCGACGGAACCGGTGTGAGTAATGGGGAGAGCATGACCGTTGCCAACGATGATGCGAGAGGAAGTGGAGGCGGGTGTAGAAAAGGAGAGGTTACCGGGGTGCGCCGCCATGTGCGCGGATGCGCCAGTGTCCATGAACCAGTCACCGCCGCCAGCGTACGCCCCAGCGGTGGGGGCGCTCTGGAGGGCGGTCAGTAGGGCAGGGTCCCACTGAGCCGAGGGCGCGGAGTAGGCAGGGGCGGCGGCGTAGCCCGGCGGGGAGGCGTAGCCGGGCGCGGGCGGCTGCGGCGCCGCGAAGTGCGCCTGATGAGTGGCGGGGCGCGATCCCAAGATGCCCGGGAAGGGGGCGCGCGGCACCGGCATGGTGTACGTGTGGACGACATCGGTCCACGGGTTGTGGCCGTTGATCCACGGCGGCGTAGGAGCGGCTGGGGCAGGGGCGCGGGGGGCGGTGGGGGCGCCGTCCCCGCCACCGTTCCCGCCACCACCGCGGCGGCGACGTCCGCGACGGCCGTTCCCACCACCACCACCCGTGGCCGGAGGAGGGGGTGGTGGAGGCGGTTGGGCGTAGAACCCCGGGTGCGGCCCCGGGGGGCGTGGAGCAGGAGCCGGGGCGGGCGCACGTGGCGCGGAGGCGGGGGCAGGGGCGCCCCGGGAGGCGGCGGCCATGAAGGCGGTGTGGGCCGCCCGAGCACGGAGGTGCTTGAGCCGGCGCTCCTCGAGGCGCAGGTAGGCGACGGCCGTCTCAAAAGACGGCGTGGTGAGGAGGGTGAGGTTGGCGGCGGCGTTGCTGAGATCCTCGCCGAGACCCGCCGACAAGGTGGAGAGCATGATCTTGTCATCGATCGGGAACTCCAAGTCGCGCAGCTCGTCGGAGAGAGACTTGAGGTTGAGGACGTACTCGTCGAGGGTGTGGTCGTTCTGGTGGGTGCCGAAGAATTCCTGCTGGAGGAAGGTGACCCGCTGGATCTTGTTGTCGGTGAAGAGGCCGGTGATTTTCACCCAAACCGTGCGCGCCGAGTCGCCGTCCCGGACGACGGTGCGGAAGATCTCGTTGGAGACCGTCAGGTAAAACCAGCGGATGATGGTGGCGTCGATGGCGAGCCACTCGGGGTCATGCGGCATGGCGAGGAGGTCGATGGTGCCGTCGACATGGTCGAGGAGGTCGTACTCGCGGAAGAGGAGGCCGAAGTACGTCTTCCATGGGAAGAAGTTGGCAGCAGTGTCGGAGAGCGTCACCGGGACGTGATCGGCGATGGCGATCTCGCGGATGACGCCGATGGAGGGGCCGGCGAAGGGGTTGCGGCTGCCGGAGTGCGAGGAGTTGAACGGATCGGAGGGGCCGGAGGAGGAGTTGAAGCCGGCCATGGCGATCTAGGGGCAGCGGAAGAGGTGGGCTGGTGGGTGGGGCGGAAGTGGTGGGTGGAGGAGGGGCCGGCGGCGCCTAGGAGGAGGACGACGGCTGGGGAGGAGGGAGGTGGCCGGCGGCGCCCGAGGAGAGGGGCGGCGGCGGCGCCCAAGGAGGGGGCGGCGGCGGCGGCTAGGTCAGGACCGTGAGGGCCTCTGATACCATGTAGAATAATTATGGGACAATGCACGAACCCAATAGGGCCGGCTGCTCTCATTATATTGACAGACACATGTACAATTACAGATACAACCCTGACAAAATACGGGGAGCTATACCTAGTACAATATGTTACTCAACAATCTTATTGTAATATTACAAGTTGTGTTTGCGAGATCCGATGAATATTGCGCATCCGCGAACACACCTCCCACTCGA
>JAPCYS010003509.1:0-43939 GCA_028641055.1 Alopecurus myosuroides
CTACCTTGTATAAAAGATAATGTATAGAGATTGACACGGTGTTTAAGATACAACTTTTGACACTGATTTCTATTCCAAAATATGCATAAGAAACATGAAAATTATAAAATCCTAGAAATAATTTTGAGGACAATATATCCTTATCATTTTCATAATCAAAACATTAAAATTTGAGCGAAGCCAATGGCCAAGTCATGTTTGTCTTTACCTCAACGGCATGCAACAATTGTAATGCTAATTTCACCGTGTATATAAGGCGGAATGGGGGCATCCCTTAGTGATATGTTCATAGGGGGAGCCAAAAGGACGCCGATGTCAAAACACAAATATAACTAATTCGTAGCTCATAATAACTATAATATATATTATAGAAACTTACATACATAAAA
Organism: Alopecurus myosuroides; assembly: GCA_028641055.1. Classification (NCBI taxonomy): domain Eukaryota; kingdom Viridiplantae; phylum Streptophyta; class Magnoliopsida; order Poales; family Poaceae; genus Alopecurus; species Alopecurus myosuroides. Next base: position 390 of record JAPCYS010003509.1, read on the forward strand.
TTGTACTTCCTCCGTATAAAAATATAAGATGTTTTAACGTTTTCTAGACTACATGCATCTAGACATGTTTCAGTGTATGATGCACATGAATCTATGCACTAAAATGCATCTAGATACACGTAGTCTAGAAAATGCTAAAACATCTTATATTTTGATACAATAGTTAGTAATGTCTAGTCTTTCATAATAAATATATTTCATTTACAAAGTAGTTACGTCTATTTTTTGGTATCTCTGACCTTTCATCTATAGAATGGAGTCTATGACATCCTTAATTTAAATTGAACATATAAATATTTTCTCTAGCAAGCAAATGATGAAGTGATTAATTCATCACTATTTTCATTAGCAAAAACACTTTTATATGGATGCAGTGGCGATGGATAGTACTAATACTAGCTTGAGAATCCGAAAGACGATGACATGAAGATTACTATGCTAGTTGGGAGCCCCCAGGGTGACGAAGGAGGGATGGCGCCTCCCACCTCTCCCACCTCTCCCACCACCCACCCCTCCTCCAATGGCGATGTTGACCGGATCTAGTCGGCATGGAGGCCCTCCTTCACTGGGATTTCTCCCCGGGATTGGCCGTGGAAGCACTGGTTCGTCGTAGGTTTGGTACACCAGTCACCGTCTCCCCCTCTTCCGGCCTCAAGGAGTTTTACTTGGTGGTCTCTTTTTCCTCGGCATCTTTCAAACTCACTGAAGAGTCTGTGGGTTTAGCCCTTCAATCATGTATTGGGGGATTTCACAAAGATTTCAAGGTTTTTCAACTCTCTGATGCTCGTTTCCGATTTTCGATGGCATCCAATAAAGTTGGCCATTTTATTTATCATCTCCGTGATCGTATTTGGCCGGATTTTATATGCCACTTCACTCTCTTTAGGGGTTCCGACCCTAAACTTACTGGATTTGTTCACAACGTTCATCGTTCATGGGCTTCCAATGTTGAAATTAAAGAGATATCCCTACGTTCACCCCTTCGTGTCAAGCATCAGCTGCACGTTCTTGAGGCCAGTGCACGTCTGGATCACTCTGCTTCTGCTGAACTGGCCAAATTTGGTTTCTATCGTGATTCTGTGGCACCCACTCGTGCTACACCTCTCGGGCAGCCTAAGTTTTCTTCACCTTCCCACGATCTGGTGGATGATCAGCCACCACCGGAGGCTACGCCGGCGTTGGCCGGAGCTGATAATTTTATTTCTTTTGGAAAGTTCATTACTCCGATTTCTACGGGTGATCATTCTGGGAAAAGACTTTTCTATTCCCCTTTATTTCGCCAGGATATTGGCATGGACTTACCATCATCTACACTTGAGAATATTGAAGATCTTAGGATGGCTGGTTATTCCGGGAAGGAGATTAAAGAGGCTCTATCTATTCCTTTTATCCCGCCTCGATCACTGGTATTTGAAATTTTGGGCCGTTGCTCCCGTTGTGGCCTCAAGGATCATCTTCGGCCCGAGTGCCCGGGTATATGCAAACATTGTCAGATTATCGGTTTTAAATGTGTTGACTGCGATTCCTCGGAGCCTTTTACTGACAATTGCGTTATTGGGCCGTCCGGTGTTTCAGGCCCATCTAATGATGCTGGCCCATTGGCTCCCCTCCGAGATATATCTGACACTGGGCCTCTTCCATGTTGCTTTCGTTGCTTGGAATTAGGCCATATAAGGAAAGATTGTAAAAATGATATTAAATGTCTTGCTTGCTTTGGGTGGGGTCACCTGGCCAGAGGGTGTCCAATTAAGGTGTATTGCAGATTTTGTCACGCTGCAGATCATTTTCTTCCGGATTGCCCGAAGATTGTTTGTCGGCGTTGCAATTTAAAGGGACATCAATCTTCTGCCTGCCGTCGACGGTTTTTATGGGTACCCAAAGGAAGTACATCTCCTAATTTGGTAACTGGGGCGGTGGTCGATTCACATTCTGGACCCACACCTCCTTTGACTACACCAGACCAAGCTGGAGAACTGGAACACCTAGCGACTCCTCTCGGCACCTCCGCTTCCTCTCTTGGGCAGAGCACAGCAATGGCGAACTTCCCGGTCAGGCCTTTCGATTTCGTGTCTGCCTACTCCAACATAGATCCTGGGCCTGATGACCGTCTCCAACGTGCTCGATTGGTGGTCGGTGATCCCCCCCGCACCAATGAAGACTCCGCCATTGTTCTGGTAAATCCCCCTGTCTCTGACAATCTTCGTCGCACTGTTCTGGATCAAATCGTCGCTTCGGTCAACGAAGATTATGATAATATCATCTCTGAGGCGGAGATTTCCATTCTTGGGGTGGGGCTGGTGCGATTTTCTTCAGCTGAAATCCGTGACATGATGGTTAGGGATAGCCCGCACCCATTTGATGTTTTTGATGAAGAGTCTTCGTTCACTTTTATTCGGCACGATGAGGGGCTGAATATGCGACGACCAGTGTTCAATCTTGATGCGTGGATCCTCTTCTTGGCTTTCCCCGCGGATTACTTGACTGACTACTACATCAACAAGGCGGTGTCGCTCTTTGGGAGGCTCGTTCTCTGGCACAGACCGGAGGCGAGCAGGTCCAGGGTTCTTATGCGCGTCCAGCTGCGTTGTGCTCGGGAGGTTCCCCGCAGCATCATTGTCACCAGGGTCTCTTCTCTCCCTGGACATGGAGTTTCATGGACGGTGCCTGTGTATATTCTCAATAGCCGACAGGATCTGGCGGGTTTGATTGATACTGAAGAACCTCCTCCACCTATGAATGCATCACCGCACCCATATGAGCTCCCTTACCTGACTGTCATGCAGCAATACCATCTGGATGTTCAGAGATTCAATGAGCAACAGGCCGAAGCTAACTGGCAAGGTGATGTATTGGCACATGAGGAACGACAAGAGGGATGGGGACATTGGCCTGCTGTACCTGAAATTTATCTGGGTATGGACATGAGGCGGTATTTGGGATACGACGGCCCATCTCTGTTGGATGGTGTGGCCAACTCTGACAATTTTTCTGATGACGCAATGGATGCATGGAATGATCATGTTGAGGAGGTGGAACGTGCTGCGATGGATGTCATCCTGGGACATCCACCGGGGGAACTGCACTTCAGACGTGCTGGTGGACAGTTAACTGACCTTGAGGTGCAAGCTGGAACTGAATACTGGGTTTTCTTGGGTTTGCTCATGCGTCAGGTCTACACACGAGCTATTCTCCCTTCTGCTCCTGTGGATGCTGGTTTATGCTTGGGACACCTGGTCAATGCGGTCATATCTGCCGGTATGCAACATATGTGGACTAGTTTTATCCGCGCTGGTGCCCCCGTTGACATCGTTCCGCCATCTATCATACGTATTGCTCTTCATCTGCCCCAATTCCCTACTGATACTACTACTTGGATTTCTGTGGAGCTCTCGCCTATTTTACGCGACTATCTGTCGGCGGTGAGGGGAGCGACCGATGGAGTGATCACGGGCATTGAGCTACCTGACACAATGGAGATGGTTCGCGCGGACCTGGGTTTTGTACAGGATTTGCCTCTGATGGATACTGCAGGGACTCCGATCCCTGGCTCTTCGTCCAGTGCTCCTTTGCCGATCATGACTCGTGCCAAGGCTCGAGCGGGTAAGATCTCTACCCCACCTGTTGCTAGCCTTGTCAGACGTTCTCCTAGGCTTAACAACGATGGATTTATGCACATTGCATTGCCAGATACGGCACCTAGGCGCCGCAGTTCTTCTGTTCCCCGTGCGATGGCACCCGCACAGATGCTATTAACTGAGATGCAGCGCATTGGCGTTGAAGAATGTGGACTTGCTCCTAAAGATGTTTCAGACGAAAAATTGCTCCGGGACCCTTCTGCGTAACTGGTTCCTTCAGTCACGGTGGTGGGTGTGGCAGGCACCTGTGAACCTGATTATGGCGAGCTATCTTTTATTTTGTTTGGTCGTTAGTCCTAAACTTTATGTGATCAAAACTTCGTATGATCGAGACCATATCTTATGTTTGGTGTCTGTGTTAAGTACCTGTGATGTATGCTTATGCAATCGTTCGGTACTTGCTCGTTTAGCCTATTTTGCCTCCCATGACGTCATCTGCCTATGACCTGAAGCTCTGGCGAATTCTCTGTTGGAATATTAGGGGACTAAACAGCCCAGAAAAATGGCCGCTTATTCATAATAAGATTGAGGAAAGTATGGCTAATATTGTGTGTTTCCAGGAAACAAAGAGGGGTGCTTTAGACACTCATTATATTAAGAAATTTGCCCCTAAACGTTTTGATCGCTTTGAGTATATTCCTTCGGATGGTGCTTCTGGAGGTATAGTCCTATGGATTGGGCATCAATTTACGGGAGAGGTATTGTTAGCGGAGCAATTCGGCATAGTGCTGAGCTTTACATCTCTTGCATCGATGGAAGCATTCCATCTTACGGTTGTCTTTGGACCTTGCGAAGGACTGGCGAGACAAAATTTTGTTGCATGGCTGTTTAGCTTGGATATTGCTGATGACGCCCTATGGTTACTGATTGGTGACTTTAATTTCTATCGTTTCTCGGACAGTAGGAATAAACCTGGAGCCAACACAGAGGATATGGAGACTTTCAATGAAATCATTAGTTTTCATGGGCTTATTGAACTTCCTATCAAAGGTCGATCCCACACTTGGAGTAATATGCAGCTGGACCCCCTTTTGACACAGCTTGACTGGTTTTTCACATCGGTTGCATGGACCACCACTTACCCCAATTCGATGGTCACACCTTTGGCTAGACCTACATCTGACCATATCCCATGTGTACTATCCATTGGAACTTCCATTCCCAAAGCTCAAATCTTTCGCTTCGAAAATTATTGGATTAGGATGCCTGGTTTTTATGACACTGTCAGAACTATTTGGGATATTCATTGTCCAGGTGATAGTGCCAAGCGCATCTCATCTAAATTGAAATTATTAAGGAAAGGTTTGAGGAAATGGCAACAGAGCATCTCGACACTCAATCACTTTATGTCAAATTGTAATAATACTATTCTTCTTATGGATTCCATTGAGGACGCTAGACCATTATTTATTTCTAAATGGAATTTCCGCAATGTGATCAAAGACCAACTGGCCCATCTTCTTCGTTGCAAATCGGACTATTGGAGAAATAGATGCACGGCCCACTGGGCTAAGAATGGCAGTGAGAACACGTCCTTCTTTCATTCTATGGCCACCGTCAGTTATCGAGCTAACAATATTGCATCACTTGAACGGGAAGATGGTTCCGTTACATTTGATCATCATGAGAAGGCAGCACTGCTACGCAGCACATTTCAAGCGCGTATGGGGATTACGGTGGGAATTGATAACGATTTCGAGTTTTCTCGATACCTCCCACGTCATGAGGGGTTGGAATGCCTTTCCCGCCCTTTTGCTCGTGACGATATTGATGCTATGGTTCGATCCTTGCCTATTGATAAGGCTCCTAGACCAGATGGTTTCAACGGGCAGTTTATCAAGAGCTGCTGGCATATTATTAAAGAGGATTTCTATAATTTATTTGATGATTTTTGGCATGGTACTGTTAATTTACAGAGTATCAACGACGCTTTCCTCACTATGATACCAAAGATCCCTGCTCCTAGTCAAGCTAATGATTACAGGCCCATTTCTTTACTCAACTCCTCCTTCAAACTGTTGACTAAGATTCTAGCTAATCGACTTCAAGAGCACATTTTATCTATTGTTCACCAGAACCAATATGGATTTCTTAAAAATCGCAACATTCAGGATTGCATTGCTTGGGCATATGAATACATTCATCAGGTCAAGGCATCTGGAACCGAGGCAGTTATTATCAAGCTGGATTTCAGTAAAGCATTTGATGTTATTGAACATGATGCCATCTTAAGAATACTCATGGCCAGTGGATTTGATGACAGATGGATGGGTTGGATTCGGTCTATCTTCAGTACTGGTACTTCTGCGGTTTTGCTTAATGGAGTCCCCGGCAAGAAATTCGCCTGTAAGAGAGGGGTTCGTCAAGGTGATCCTCTCTCACCTATTCTATTTGTGGAAGGTGCTGATCTTCTTCAGTCCATGGTCAATAGATTGATGCATGAGGGGGAGCTTACTGCACCACTTCCTATGCCAGAGGCTGCTTTTCCTATTGTGCAATACGCTGATGATACTTTACTGATCACACAGGCTTGTTCCAGACAACTATCTATACTTAAGGAGCTTCTTACTGTATTTGAAAAGGCCACGGGTCTGTCGGTTAACTACTCCAAATCTTGCATCATGCCCCTAAACATCACTCAAGAACAACTGTCGGCACTGGCCAATGTCTTTGGATGTTCTACTGGTGTTATGCCATTCACTTATTTGGGCCTCCCCCTTGGTACCACCAGACCCACCATTGCTGATCTTGCCCCTCTTGCTGATCGTATGGAGAGAAGATTGAATGCCTGCTCCAGATATCTGGATTATGGTGGGCGATTGGTACTGATACAATCAGTCCTATTATCCCTTCCAACACATTTTTTAGGCTCCATTAAGCTGCCTAAAACTATTATTCGCTCATTTGATCGTATACGACGTCACTGTCTATGGGCCAAAGAGGGAGGATCTGCTACACCTCAGTCTTTAGCTGCCTGGGAGATGGTATGTAAGCCCAAAAAACATGGGGGTCTTGGTATCATGAATCTTGAGCTCCAAAATAATGCACTCCTGATCAAATACTTACACAAGTTCTATAATCATTATGATACACCTTGGGTCAAACTTGTTTGGAATCTATATGATCACTCTCCACCACATGCTCAAGCTGTTAAGGGTTCATTCTGGAGGAGGGATATCATCAAGCTTATACCTTTATATCGCAGTATTGCTCGTTTCAATATTGGAAATGGATGCAATACTCTTTTCTGGAAGGATTTTTGGCAGGGAAATACTTTACTCTGTGATCGTTGGCCTAGACTATACTCATTTGTACTTAATGAGGATTCCTCCGTGGCACAGATATGCAATTCACATAATTTACAAGATTCATTTGCTCTGCCATTATCTGTACAAGCATATGAGGAATATCAGGATCTATCACAGACTATTGAACAAATTGATCTGGACCATTCTAGTCATGATCAGGTTCAATATTGCTGGGGCAATGGACATTACAGCTCTGCACGATTATATAAATTCCTCTTTAACAATATCCATTGTCATCACCTTATCAAGGATATTTGGACTTCCTGATGCCTCCCTAAACTGAAGGTGTTCCTGTGGCTCCTTTTCAATGATCGTCTGAACACCAGAGATCTATTAAGCCGCAGACGCTGGCATCTACCTGAGGGGTATTCCTGTGTTTTATGTGACAGCAACACATATGAATCTACTAGTCATCTGTTCTTTGAATGTAGCTTTGCCAGGGATTGTTGGATTGCGCTAGGCATTCATTGGGATCTCACCAAGACCATTATGGATAGGATTACTTTGGCTAGATTGCACTTTCGCGGGCCCTGTTTTCTGGAGATTTTTGCTTGTGCTACATGGAATATATGGAAGACTAGGAATGATCTGATCTTCCAATCCAAGGAGGCTTCATACTTGAGTTGGCATATTAGGTTTTCATCTGATATCCTGTTGCATCAGTATAGAGTGAAAGTCTCTCTTAGGGAACCCCTCATTGCTTGGGTTAGGAACCTTGTCACATGATGTATTGTAGCCTTTATTTTTTTACCTCCTTGAACTACCTTATGTAACACATTTGTAACTTTGGTGGCACTCTGTTTGCCCCACATAATTTTGAAAATCTAACCGTAGGGATTTTTCCCTACGGTACAATCTTCAAAAAAAAATCCGAAAGACCAAATGAAAAGCTAGATGTTTGTTTGTTACCGACCACTAGCTTAGCAAATTTATAAATAGTTTTTTAGTCATTGAATTCTTTCATTTTCTCATATATTATCAATGTAAAATGAAACCTCATGATCAAGATCCTTCAATTGGATGGAATCAAAATCATCTGGATAAAAGTTAGCTAAATCCACTAAGATTTCTACTCTGAAATCATAAAAGGAATCCTTAGGACTAAGTGCAGCCATGCGAGTAAGCCAAACCGATTTTACCTCATCGAAATGGTCACTAAACTCTTTTCAAATTGAAGAAGCGATCCCTGATAAATTTACTACCTACAATATTAGCAGGAAACTGAAAGTATTTAGCAACAAAATGCATACCACATGATCATATTAATGAGATCATTTATTACTTGACATTGTGATAAGTGGGAGAGTATTGGAAAGCTAATAGTCCACCACGTGACAGAGAACACCAACCAAATCTTTTAACCTACAAAAAATCATGAAAATTCAAGGAACTTTATCTAATAAATCAATAAACCCTAAAAAAAATTGGGTGAATTAAGATAGAAGTGTAGACGGATGAACGCTAATGGCCCTTATAGTTGAAAGGAAAGAGCTGTTGCGCGTCATGTAGACATGATTTTTTGTTAAAGGGGGCAATGAGCTGCTAAACGGGGTCGAGGTGGAGGAGTTTCCTTCATCTGGTTCATCCCAGGATACAAACATACGCTTGATAAACAGGCGTTGAATCCCGTTCTGTAGGTTGTACCACTATCTTTATTATTAAGGGCGTCTTCTTTTAAGTTTCTACTTATGCATAAGAAATTTCTGAATTTTGGTGGGGAGAAACTGTTGTGGGCAGAAGCTCACAGAAACTGCCCGAAGAGTTCTTTTGGGTTTCTGAAGATTTGGCTTATTTGTTAGGGTAAGTTGCGAAATGTTTGTTATGCCCTTGAATTTGACACTCAGACAGTGTTGGCCATCTAGACATCATATTTGGATGAAAATGTCAAAACCTAACATTAACAAGACTAAAATTAGCATTGCATCTATGACCAGTAACATACTAGCAGATCAATTTCAACGAGCAGGTCAGGAAAGCACCAACACATCCAGTAGATGCACATCAGGAACGCGAGACAGGAGGCCGGCCGGAGGTGCCGCTGCTCGCAGACATTGTCAACATAATGACGGCAGTGGCAACAGCCGTCGCGACAATGGACGACGACAATGACAATTCGTTGGGATGGAGCAAAGGTGGGTCAGGGCGGCGTGCGACGCTGCTTCTGCGAGGGGAAAAGGAGTCGAGCTTTCTAGCGGTGGGTGCCATGGTGGAAGGGCGAGGTAGACGGGGCGCCATGATCAACATTTCATCCATAAAAGAGGAGGCCGCTCATGCTAGAGGGCGGTGGGGGAGAGCTCGGGAGGCGACTTGGCCATGGAGGCGGAGCTGGCCTTGTCGGCATAGGAACGAGGTAGGGCGGGGCAGGTCGTTGGTGGTTGGAGTAGGGCGAGGCAGGGCGAGGTGGGTCGTCGGCAGGAGCAGGACGAAGAGGGGCCGGTCATCCTCACCGAGGCGAGAGTTGGACGAGGCGGGGCAGGACGAGCTCGAGGTGGTGTAGGAAGATGCAAAACATCCAGATCCGTCGATGGAGGGGGGGATCTTGTCTTGGCGGGGGTCGGCGACAGGCGGCAGGGGTGGGAGGACAGCAGCGGAGGTCGGGGATGGGACGGGAAAGTATAATTTGCCACACTTTTCTCAAATCCTTTATTATTTGCCACATTGACCACCACCTGTCAGTGACACATTCGGTGGCAAATAAAAAAACTGAAAACAAAAGTGTAGCAAGTTGTAAAATGCTCCAGTTGGGACGGGGCTGGCGTGTCAGGGGTGAGTTTATTGAAATATTTTTTTCGTTCGGTTTGACTACTTCCAAAACAAAGATGAGGGATACAAGCATGCGGGGGTGGGGTGGGGGTGGGGGTGGTAATCCGACCGTAATATGACACAACGGTGTGTCCATTTTGCAGTAACCTTTTGCGAGCTCGCTGAGAGGAAACTGCTCGGGAGAAGTTTCTTGTTTCATGCACGAATTGAGTTTCGCGGTGGAAAGAGTCTAGGAAGATTCTTGACACTTCTTTTCACTTTTTTCTTTATGGGACCTATAAGAAACCTAGAAACCACAAAAGAAGTTACCCTAGATGGGGGTTGGTGGTATGTTGGTACCTCGTGTACCCCGTGGTCTTCCTTCTCCCCATCCCACGAGAGCGCAAAACATATGGGATAGAAAATGCTATCGGCCCACTCACATTTGCCTCGAGACAAAGCATAGATTCTATGGTTGGTATAATATCTACGGGTGAGCTCTGCGGCACCGCAAGACGAGGGTTCCTCCCCTTCCTCTCGTCTTCGCCAGAACAAGGGTGGGTCTCCCCTTTGAACCAAGCCACCGCATCTGCCATAGGTTTCGATACCGCCGATCGGCCGTCCGTCCTTTGATTCTATGGAGAAGATGCACTCGCACCGACAATAGCTAGGTGGTGGAATAAACCCGCAGTTCTTCTCTCAGGTGAAGACAACGAGGAATTGGAAGCGAGGGGGCGATGCTGCCGCCACAGAGGCGCCGGAGGAGGTGGCCGTGCGGGAGGCTTCCGCGGATGCTAGCCACGACGAGGAAGACCAAACGACGGTGGGGGTGGCAACACCACGACCGAGCAGGAGGCGATGAATGCGTGCACCTCCCCTTCCCGGTCTATCCTCTTCCCAGCCGCTTCAACCATACCCCGTCCGGTCCCACGCCCCTTTCCCACGTATTCCAATTCCTGCCACCTCCTCCATATTTCGGTCTGCGCCACATCCCCCATTCTACCCTATACCCATCCCCTCGGTGGTCATCCCCTTCTGATGTCATGTTAAACAACAAGGAGGACGGTCTGACGTACCCGCGGCAGCGCTGCCCATCCAAAGTGCCACCTCCGCTCCAACTAAGGTAGCACCACGCCTCCTTATCACCTTATGTTTTACGTATATTCGTCTTCCATATTTTCTATCTACCATGTCCCCATCAATCTATCCTCAAATGCGAGACGTCCTTGTGGAATGGTAAACAAGATCTAGAATTATCTGTTTGAATTAAGAATTTATTCAGTCACATATAAATATTCAGAGGGGTATCCACATCTGTGATATTCCATTCTCCTTCCTCAAGTTTGAAGGCAACTTCAGCGTTGAATTTTTTCTTGCTCTACATGTTGCTCAGAGCTTTCCTAATGGCCTTCTCAGATTTGTCGCAGGACATCACGTCCCCGGAGCACACCGATCGGTTGAACGGCAAGGACAACAAGCAAAAAAAGCAGGATGCTTGCTCGACAACATTGACGAATACGAGACGAGGGGTGCAAGCGGTGGCGGCATATCAAGAAGCTTCAGCTCACTGCCAAATATGCCTTTGGATGGTGGACTTTGGGTAAGTTGTTCCGCTCTTATAGTAAAACCTACATAACACTCGGTCTTCTTCTGTATTACCATTAAAAAGTGCCGAGTTCATATGATTATGTGTAAGCTCATATGTAATCAATTAACTTGAATATTGTTCCTTAAGGATTCAAACCTTACATATGAATTAGTTTTAGCTGAGAAAACTTCTGATGGATAGTTATGCCGATGCAACCGACATAACCACCTCTGGACCAAGGCGCTTGATGAAGCTATTTGAATTTAAGGCATAGAAATTCTTGCAGTTCATCCACCTTCCTTCTCTTTTCCTTTTATTATGACTAAGTTGCATTGCACCATATTGCTTTTTTCCAAATTTTTGGCATAAGAGACCACTTCGGTGAATGAAATGCCGGAAAGGACCAGCTCTAGAATAAATTGTCAAAACTAGGGGCACTTGGCACTTGCGGCCACGAGGGGAGGCGGCAACATCTGACGACACAGTCAGCGGCGGCATGCTGCGAGGATTGTCTGCTGCAACGGGGAACAGAACTGGGTGCATGGGCCATGCCGCTGCTGCCGGCACTGCCCAAGGCGGCACCTCCTGCGAGCTGACAACGATCCAATGCGGGCAGTAAAAGTTCACTCTCGTCGACAAGGTCGATCGATCTGGGTCGTCATTGGTTAGCTCGGCATGGAATCCGTTCTTCTCGGCAAAATGTGAAAGTAACATGTATATGCATGACGGCCTCCTTCGGTAAGAGAAAAAACAAATTCTTGGTCCACTATTCATTAGGCCGGAATGCCCTATGCAGAGTAGGGACGAACAAGGCCATGCATATGTACCGACAAATGACTGGGTTGAATGCACTCTCTAACACGCACACAACATTGTCGGCTCATGCTGCTCGTGACAGCAGCGGCAAGGCCCACCCAGCTCCATTTCCCGTTTTATCGGACGGCTGGAGTACGTTGTTGCCAACATGCCACCGTTGATCGTTACGGCAGGTGCTGCCGCCTCCTCTAGTGGCGGCATGTGCCATGTGTCACTTGGCGGACTTGCCACAACGATAGTTTTGACATTTTGTTTCAGCGGTAGTCTTTTTCGGCATTTCACTCATCGAGCTGGTCTTTTATGCCAAAAGTTCCTTCTTTTCCTTGTCCTTCTCCAATTAATATTTTTGCTGATCTTTTTTATGTTTGTTCAGATTTTCCAAATGTACTAGTTCGATTTTGTGATGCAAGCAGGATAGATATGACAATGAGTTCAGTCTCTCATTTCTCAGTTTATACATTAATGATTTTCTTTCACGCGAGGCTTAGTTTACGACTACATGTATGTATTAACGAATCTTGTGTGCTTTGCATGTATCATTTTCCTCAGGTTTCAGAAGGATCGTGTTAGCATACAAAGAGGGCCAAGTGAGTGGATGATGAGCTAATTAACACGTGGTTTCTCGATAGCTAAATGGCATGCGACTGTATTTCAGTTGGTTGCAATGCAGGTGTCGGGTGCAGTTATGTTGAAACTATAGTTGGGTCTCTCCTAGGAAAGCACCAAATGGTGGTCTGCAGCGACCTCAGGATGGCCCGGGCAAGGGATGCTGATAGTCTAGTTTGCATGTAATCCACTCCTCTCTTATAATTCATGTTATAAGGTTCTACAATGGGCTGAAATGTGGACTTAAGATATTGTAATTTCTATATATTATCGAATATGATGACACACTACTGTAGACGTATCCTACAACAATGGCAATTGTGTCATTTGAAATTTTAATTATATAAATCTTAAAATAATTTGATATGTGAATTCGCAATGGCATCGGTTATAGTGCTTGCGTTTTACGCGTACTGTATATTACTTGAAAGAGTAAAACGCTCGCGCCGTCTATTAAGTTGCCACCGATGAGCGGATTGGTCACATACTCAGAAATTGCTAACTGTAAGTCATAAAGTTGTGTCAATATTACATGTTAGTCATTCCGTTAGGCCGGACGTCAAAATCTGATGCGGTCATCTAGTTTTTTGCAAATAACCCCTTAATCTCTTTGTTTCTTCTAACTAGTAGGTCCTTGTAACCAAATGGCAAAAATAAACAGATGAGAGGTCCATCCGAGGACGGCTCGTGCTCTGCGAAAATGCACGCCATGGAGGTGTACGGGCACGACGTCCCCGTAGCCGCGACAATAGCAGCTGGCTGCCCGGCTGTACCAGTCTACCAGAAGATTTTATCAGCCTAATGGTGGCGTCCAGCAAGCTCATTCATGGTTAATGAACACGCAGCCGTTGAAATTGAGTGCAAAACTGCGTTTCTTCTAGGAGTAGGGTGGTCTGGTAACAACACTCCTGTCGAATGGACGACGGAACCTCCACGAATTTGATCTGCCATAAGATTCAAGCGTCTGTGTTAGCTCCTTTCTTGTTTCTTAGTTTGTTTTCATGGAGTTGGGCTGCGGCGTCTCGGTGAAACGGACGGAATGGCCGCAGCCAGCGTCGGCCGAGGCGACGGGGACCCATCGTCTCCGGAACCGCGAGGTGTACAGAGAGCGAGATGAGGAGGAGGACGACAGGGAAGTGAGCGACCAGGAGGCTGCAACGGCCACGGTGGAGAGCTCCATGGGTCGGCCGACGATAGCACGCAGTGGTTCAGTGATGCGTCTTGGCGATGGCGAGCTCCATGGTGAGGGCACGCAGTGTTTTCAGCGATGCGTGTGAGGCGTTTGATAAAATGCTTCAGCAAAATTTAGCTATAGGACGAAAAAGTGAGAAGAACCAAAAACATCGGGTGTATTCTGCAAAAAGATAAACGGCCATGTCAATATTTTAACGGCCGGGGTGACGAAATGACCAACGTGCAACACTGCTACAAATTTTTGACCGATAGTTAGCAATTTTTGAGTTGGTGACCAATCCGCTCACGGTCGGCAACTTGATAGACTGCGCGAGGCTTTTACTCTACTTGAAAACATGACCTACGTATATAACCTTCTCATATATGTGGTGACATGAACGGTTAGCAAATTTTGATATCCTTTTACAACATTGTCAAATAAGATGTAGGCGTCAATGCGGCGCGCAGGCGGTGGCGGCACATCAAGAAGCTCCAACTCACTGCCAAATGTGCCTTCAGATGGTGGCCTTTGTGTAAGTTGTTCTGCTCTTGTAGTACAACCTGTGTAACACCCGGTCTTCTTCTATTTTACCATAAAAAGGTTCCAAATTCATATGATAATGTGTAAGTTTATATGTAATCAATGAAACTGATTTTTTCCTTAAGAAGTCAATCCTTTACATATAAATTAGTTATAGCTGAGAATACTTGTGTTTCTTGAATCAATTTAGTACCCCGATGGATATTTATGCCGATGCAACCAACATAACCATCTCTGTACCAAGGTAATTGATGAAGTTATTTTAATTTAAGGCATATAAGTTCCCGTACCTCCTTTCTCTCTACCTTCTATGTTGACTAAATTTCATTGCTCCATTTTTTATTTATTTTCCTTGTCCTTCTCCAATTAATATTTTTGCTTGGATTGTTATTTCCGATTTAAAACTTATATATTGTTGTTGATGCCTTTGATGGAGTCTGGTAATGTAATAAGGCATATGTCCTAATAAGGAAATGCCCCAAGAAAGCGTAGTATATTTTGGAACATCATGCTGGGTTTTTATGAACATTAATAATGATTCATTAGAAAGGTGAAACTACAACCAAAGGCTCCAATAAAATTGCTGGTGATGTGGTTATTTGTCATTTTGTGTAACACGACATATACAATAGTTGATTTGTCCTTTTCTTGTTTTCCCCAGTTTGGTAAGCAATAGTTGAGTTTCGTTGACTCTTTTTGTAGGTTATGTATGGTTGCTTTGGCCTTTGGGCGATCATAAATCAAAACAAAAGTTTCAGGCATGTGGCAAAACTGATACAATCTATTTGAACTAAAATAAATCATACCTACACCTTGAAAACACAATTTGGAACCATTATTTATTTTTCTTAAGGGTATTATTTGAATTGAGTTTTACTTTTTCCATATTTACTGTGCCTTTCATGTGTTTGGTAAGGCTTGAAGAAATTGCATAAATCTGTTGTCATATTCTTTGTGGTGCATTATCCTATTACTTATCATGGTTCATGGAACATGAGATTTTGGACTGTTGCATTTGGTCCTCATCAATTATACAATGAAGCTGAAAATTTTTAACTACAAAATTAGATATTATTTTGTCTCTTATGTTCACATGTAACAACTTTTCTGTATTTTTTGCCATATGTACAATGAGAGGGACAACATATCTTTTTCGGTATGCTCAAATGTCCAAACACCACGCACACACATTATTTTGTTTCCTAGATTGCAAATCAAATACACATACACCATTCAGCTATTTAGCCATTACGTAATTATATTAACTAGACATAAAGATACCATTCAGCTATTGATAGGATAACATTCCCTTGTGCACTTAGATGCATCAGATGGCCAAGTACTATTTGCGTGACATTTGTTCAGAAATAGGTGTTCAAGTTTTGATTATTCGTGTATACTACAAGTTTATGCAAAGACACCTTCTTAGTTACTTCTGGTTTAGGTTCCAAATTCCACTTCAACAAATGAGAGCGAGAACGGACCACCATCCAGTGTTGACGTTGTGGGCGAGCGTAAAGTTTCACGAATGCTTCATAGGATCCGAACGCCAAATTACCGGCTGCATTGCCAAATAAAGCTCCAGCAAGTTTTTCTCACCTACCACAATGCCACGTTGCGAGAACGTGCTACAGGCGGCGTGGGGAAGCGTGATGTTCGTCTAGTATATAAAATGGCCCTTGAATAAGGCGTAACTGGTCAACAAGACAAAAAAAAAAGGCTGTATTCACATGAAAAAAGAAACAATAGGCAACGTACATCACTCCCTTGTTTAATCACTCCAAAAAGATCATGCCTTATAAATGGCTATATATATATTCCGAAAAATCTTAGAAAAGTAGTTTTCACCCGGAGTTTAGTTTTATACAACCATTTTGTTTACTAGCTGAATACTCGTGCTTTGCTACGGAATAACAAAATATTATAGACACACCGACCAAATAATGATTAAAAAAATATGTGAAAACTATGATGACATGTGGTTTCCATTCAAAACTCCATCGTTGACGCCTCTCACTCCCCTGATGCTACACCAATAACAAGGTCGCCCTCGTCCCGTCGTCCGTCATCCTCCATGTCAGGAGTTCCCTTCTCCGCCTTGCTCCCCCAGCAGAAATTTTTCAGCCATTGTAATGTTTTCCCTTAACCCCTCCCCCTCAGCCCCGTGTGGCTAATAATGAAAATTAATTTCAAAATTAATTAAATATTGCTTTACATACTTAATTCAGATTTTAAAAGTAGACTTATCCAGGCCTAAGCTAATTTGATCACATAGCTTAAGGTTTCGGATTTATATCCTTGCGCTTTTTTATTTGAATGAAACATGCCCTAATTGATTGCGCAATCCACGTGATTAAAAAAACTTGTAGAAATATGCCAGCTTGTCTTGCCCGTCTGTTCAAAAAAAATGCGAGAGGCATACGCGCTTTGGAAAATATCATGTAAGAAGGTTATGTGCAAATGATCATCATTGGGAAGTTTCCTCCTAAATATGAAACATCAACACTGAAATGTTTATCATGTTAACCCTCTCATACTAAATAATTACATATATCTTGAGCTTAATGGATCTTGTTAATCCGTTAGCCCATCCCAAATCGGTCGTGACACAAAAAGATTGAAAGAAACATGTATTTTGCATAGTTCAGTTTCAACGGAAAAAGGGAAAATGGTGTATGGTGAAAAATATCGATCTCATCAGACTGATACCTTCCATTGTGACATAGATTTCCTATGAAAACATCTTGCCAATCCCCACCGGTTTTGGATTCATGCACATGTTCCGTCTCATCTCGTCGCGAGTCTTCCAACATAGGATGCATGGCGCCGTGCCTGCGTGCCGGAGCAGACGGAGACAGACGTTCAGGGGCCGCCACACACATGAGAAACCATCATCGTAGCCAGCCGCGGGCGCTGAGGCGGATTATCCTTTTGCAGGGAGGAGAAGAGGCAGCGAGGCCATGGGTGCAAGACTGAAAGGGGACGTGTCAGGTGTTATCCGACGCTGACGCGTAAGTTGCATAGGGAAGGAGACGCACCTCCAATTCTCACAAGACCTTGGTCGCGTCGGCCATTATCCTGGCACTGCGATCAGCTGCTAGCCATACCACGTATGGCAGCAATAGTATTCACTTCTGGGGAACCTTGATTCAGCCTTTGTTTTGGAATAACAATGAAGAGTAGCAAACCCCACTTCTGGATATGTATAACTGGCAAAGGAGGACCACGTTCGTGATTCAGTAAAGAGACTTTCCAGCCTTCGAGGGATTTTAACGCCAGAACAGAAACATGATGTATGTTACGTGTGTAACAAACTCCTCGGAACGGATTATTAGCTTTTTTTCTTTGAAATTTAAAACCTGAAACGGATTATTAGCTAGGTTAGTTGAGATGGATGTTTGCATGCGTTGGTGTGTGTTATTTCCATGCTCTGCGCAGGTGAGGAGGGAGAAAAGAGTGGGGGCATTTGTTGTGTAATTATGTTAAAGGGTGACACCATACCACCACAACAATCTTAATAGTAAAGATAAACATGCATAGAGGTCTTTGATAAATCTATAAAATTAATTTGTACGGTTTATTAGAATTTAGGGTTTTTTATCGAATTGCCCACAGCGGTCCACTACTACTCAGTTTTACCCCTAGCGCCGAATGGTGCTCAATTTTGCCCCTAGTCCGTGCGCAACTACTATGGAGAGGCCGGAACGGTAAGTTTGGAGTCGATTCCGTTCCGCGAAGTGGGTCCGAGGAGTCAGACTCCGTTTCGCGAAGTGGGTCCGGGTGGGACTGCCAAGTTCTTTGAAACCGTCTGGAGCTTACAGGTGGGACCGCGCAGTTTGAATAGTCCACACCCAAGTTTCCCGCTGGGTTCAGCGACGCGTGGGAAAACCGCGGCCCCCGCGTCGGTCAAAGGCTGCCGGAGTAACGTCACGCGCGGCGCAGCAAATGCCCCGCCAGGGCTACAAAAGGCCCCTCGCCGCTCGCCGCTCTCCCCATTCTAGCCGTTAATCTAGCCCTCACTGCACTCACTCTCATCGCCGCATTTTCACCTAGACACCCCGAGACGATGCCTCGCCGGCTCCGTGCAAACCGCAACTCGCCGTTGTACTGCCGCCCCGCGGCCGCGATGCGGGGCCACAGTGACGGCGATAGCGACAACGAGTTCTACTACGAGGAGAACGAGCAGCAGCCGCAGGAGGAGGCGGCGCCCGAGCAGGAGCCGCCGCAGGAGGCGCAGCGCTGGAGGAGGCACAGGAGGAGGCAGCCTATCTGGCCCGAGCAGCACGCCGCCATCTACTCGTTCGAAACATGGCGGAACGAGGTGGCGTTCCACCAGGCCCGATCTTGGCTCGAGGAGGCGGCGGCAGCGGCCGAGGCTGCCGCTGTTCGTGCTTCCCTGGAGACCCACCAGAGGGAGCAGGCGGAGCGCCAGGTCTACCGCCAGCTCACCGCAACCGCGGCGTCGGAGGAGCAGCAGGCGCTCGTCGCGCTGTACGAGATCGACCGGCGCAAGGCTGCCCTGCAGAGCGAGAGGCGGCACCGCCGCCATCCCTCCGAGCAGGCGCAGCTGCACCGGCTGCGGATCCAAGGAAAAGCGGAGCAGCATGGGCTCGCTACGGTGGCGAACGACCACGAGGCGGGGCCCTCCAACATGCTGGCCTACGACGACAGCGATGAGGACGACGTCTAGGAGGAGGGCGACGACCAGGCCGGGTGATCGCGGCGATCCTCGGCCAACCGTAGTTTTTTTTTAAGTTTTTTCAATGTTTTTAGTTAAATTATGCCGTCTTTCTGTAAAACTATCGTCGAATCTATGAAATTGCGCCTATTTCAACGAGTTCGCCGTTTTTTAATTAATTTTGAGTATTTCTGAACAAAATCACGAGCCAGAATGTAGATTAAAAGCGAAAAGAATGTTTGAATAATGTTGTATGATGTTGAACCAAGTCATTCCAAAATTTTAGGCAAATGTGTTTCAAATAAGGTCTGAAGCTATTATCAAAATTATCATGAAAAATTCGAACTTGTCAAAATTATCCGATCCAAATAAATTTGAGGAGCAACTATATCACATATAACAACATTGTTCGTTGGATTCATGTCATTTTGAATTTTTTTTGAATCATTTATGCTCATTTGAAACCATCGCTCTATTCTCATGATAAATGTTCTTCAAATGAGGTCTGAAGCTAGGGTAGACACCCCCGTTTAAAATTTCATGAAAAATTTGAACTTGTCAAAATTATCCGATCCAAATAAATTTGAGAAGCAACTATATCACATATAACAACATTGTGCGTTGGATTCATGTCATTTTGATTTTTTTTTAATCATTTATGCTCATTTGAAACCATCGCTCTATTCTGATGAGAAATGTGCTTCAAATGAGGTCTGAAGCTAGGGTAGACACCCCCGTTTGAAATTTCATGAAAATTTCGACCTTGTCAAAATTATCCAAATAAATTTGAGGAGCAATTATATCACATATAACAACATTGTGCGTTGGATTCATGTCATTTTGATTTTTTTTGAATTATTTATGCTCATTTGAAACCATCGCTCTATTCTCATGAGAAATGCGCTTCAAATGAGGTCTGAAGCTAGGGTAGACACCCCCGTTTGAAATTTTCATGAAAATTTCGACCTTGTCAAAATTATCCAAATAAATTTGAGGATCAACTATATCACATATAACAACATTGTGCGTTGGATTCATGTCATTTTGATTTTTTTTAATTATTTATGCTCATTTGAAACCATCGCTCTATTCTCATGAGAAATGTGCTTCAAATGAGGTCTGGTCAAACAAGATCTCATTTGAAGCTTCTAGAAGCTTTTCGGCTGGTTTTAGAGATGCTTCAAAGGAAATTTCAAGCTTGTCCGAAGCTAGGGTAAATACCCCTCATTTGAAACCATCGCTCTAATCTGTGTTTCCTTCTAGAAGCTTTTCGGCTGGTCAAACAGAGAGTTGACCAAGCTTGAAATGAGCATACATAATTCAAAAAAATCGAAAAAATATAAAGCCGACGCACATAGTAGTGTTATGTCATATAGTAACGAGAAAAAAAATATAAACTGTCTTATAAAGAATGGAACGAAAAAGCCTTGTGTAACATGTGATATCTTGAACAGACTAGTAGAGAGTTCAAGAAAATGAGTTGAGTTTCAAACCTTTGGAACTCAAATAAGGTCAAAATCTCACCAAAGCTTCATTTTGGTGTGACTAAGAAAGATCCAAAGTTAATTTTTCATTTTGATGTTTTAAACTTGTTTTATTTACGATTTTCAATTAAAACCATTATTATTCAAAAGAAAATAAATAATACAAATATTCATCCAATAAATTTTCAGGCTTCGGAATAGCATTATATAGGTCTAATACAAGTCTAGGAAAAATATAAATAGGATTTATAAACATTAGAACGAATACAGGAGTAGAGATTTCAAAGAATATGAGGTGGAAACATTGTGAATCTTCCGAAGAGGTGGGTTCTACCTTTTTGTTTTGTGTTTCTATGGGCTATCCTAGCACAACCAAGCAAATAGTTCCACATTGCTACCCCCTTTCGACGTCGTTAACACGTGTTTCCGTATAAGTCCGTTATTTCTCCAGCGGGTAGGGTTTCACCGGGAGGGGGGCTACGGAGCGTCCGGATCCCAACATAAGATAGGGGTGCCATACCATGATAGTATAGGTGTGTTGTGTGCTTTGGATGTCAAAGATTTCTCTCCGGGGTGTGACTCACTTCACCCGCATTCACTTCTCTCTCGTGAGCGCTTATAGGGTGAAACTCCCGTATCGGACCAAACATCGTGAATCTTCCGAAGAGGTGGGTTCTACCTTTTAGTTTTGTGTTCCTATGGGCTATCCTAGCACAACCAAGCAGATAGTTCCACATTGCTACCCCCTTTCGACGCAGTTACCGCGTGTTTCCGTATAAGTCAGGTATTTCTCCAGCGGGGCTAGGGTTTCACCGGGAGGGGGCTACGGAGCGTATGGATCCCAATACACACTAGTAGAAACAGGGGCATTAGTCCCGGTTGGTAAGGCCCATTTTGTCCCGGTTGTGCAACCGGGATGGGCCGGCCGGGACAAATGGCCCTCCCCATTGGTCCCGGTTGTGCCAGGACCCGGGATGGTAGGGATGGCCCACGTGGCGAACATGGCCAGGGAGTTCGTCCCGGTTCGTTTTAGGAACCGGGATGGACACATTTTCTGAAAAAACAAATATTCCGCCCACTTTGCCTGCCGCGGCAGGTTTTTTTTGTTTCAATTTTTTCGCTGCTGTCCCGCAATCCCCAACCGGCCTCCACTTCCCCAACCGCGTCCATTGGCCCACGTATTTAATTAAGCCCACTGGCCACATTTTGGTCAAAGGGCCGAATGGCCCGAGTCTTTTATTATAAGCCCACTGGCTACATTCGGTCAAAAGGGGCCACCGGCTACGCGGGGTCAAAGGGGCCACTGGCCAGCGGCCTAGTGGCTGGCTCGCCCGGTCCCTTAAATTAAGACCACATGGACGCGCGGTCAAAGGGCCCACTGGCCGCCTCGTCTTCCCGCGCCTCCACTTCCCCGCGCGCGCGTGGCCACGAACGGCACGCCTCGGCTCCCCCCCGCATTCATGGCCGCCTGCAACCGCCGCCACGTTCTGGCCGCCGGTTGCCATGCCAGCCCCCCGGGTCCTTTTTAAAGGGCCCCCGCCGCCCCTACATCCCATCCACCCCGGCCGCGTCCCAGCCCACACAACCCTAGCCGCCATGTCGCGCTGGTTCAAGCGCCCCAGGAACGAGCACGAGGGCGGGTCCTCGAGCGGCGCCGGCCAGAGAGGCGCCAGCGTCCCCCACGCACTAGCGGAGGCCTTCGGCTTCGGCCTGGGAGGTGTCCGCATTGGCAGGCAGCCGCGCGTCCCCGCTCCACCTCCGGCATCACGCGCGCCGCCCCGGGCCGTGCCCAAGGGCAAGCGCTTCCGCCGGTACGTGCGGAAGGAGGAGGCCGAGTGGCACTGGAAACGCGCCACGCCGGTGTTCTGGCCGGACGTCCACCTCCCGGACGGCTGGCACCTGAACCCGCAGCGCATCCCCGTGCCGACGGCCCCGACCAACGAGGCCTTACGCGAGGAGATCGATCGCCGGCGCGCGCTCCTGCCGGCCCACCTCCTCAGGGACCGCGCGTACACGCGGAGCTCCCCCTACTGGGCCACCTGGTTCCAGCAGGAGCACGACCAGCGCCGTCGCTCCTACATCCCCACAGCCCAGGAGGTGAGCACCGCCGACTACCCCGCGCCACCGCCGGGCAGGGAGCCAGAGCATTGGCTCCTGGAGGACATCGCCGAGAACGTCGCCGAGCACGAGGACCCCGAGCTCCAGGCCGGCTTGGAGGAAGCCTACGAGGCCTCCCGCCGCTCCCTCGTCGAGGACGAGGTCAAGCGGTGGCACCAGGTCCTGGCCGCCGCTGCCGCCGACGGCGAAGCCATGCCGCCCCTTCGGCGCCTGCCCCTTGGTGGCAGACAATGAACGCCGAGCTGGAGGCGTCCGAGGACCAGCCGCCGCCACAGCCGCTGCCCCCCGGCCTGGAGAACGGGATGACCTGGGCCTGGACGGGCGGCGTATGGTCGCCGGAGGAGCTGCCCCCGCCACCGCCGCCGCAGCCGGAGGAGCTGCCCCCGCCGCCGCCGCACGCGCCGCCGATGCATCCGCAGCCACCGGCAGGCCCGCCCCAGCTGCCTGCCCACCTGTGGCAGGCACCCCCTACCACTGCATCTCCTCCGACGAGGAGGAGTAGGCCGGCGCCGGTGCGCCCCCCCCCCCCAAAATAGACTAAGCTACCCACCACCCCCCCCAAGAAACGGCCGGCCGCCTGTGGCCGCGCCGCCGCCCCCTATATGTAAGCACGGCCGGTCGCCTGTGACTGCGCCGCCCCCCTATGTAAGCACGGCCCCCGGGCCTTTTTTTTAATATATGTTTGTGTCGAACCAACGCGTCCCTAGTTCAATCCGGCCGGCGGAACCAGCGCCGGCGGGATCTCTTCCCACCCGTTCCCGCCGCCGGCAGGGCTTCGCCAAGGCATGTCCGTTGTCTTGGCTGGTCGCTCGGCCTGGAGAGAGGGCCGAGATATTTATACAACTGGGCCTCTCCGGCCCGTGCCACCAACCGGGACTAGAGCCCCTTTGGTCCCGGTTGGTTACCACGGGCCGGGACCAAAACTTATTTCGAATTTTGGTGGCACCCTGCGCGCCCAAAAATTTTTAGCGCCAAAATTTGAATTTTTTTTAAGTTTGCACATTAACAACTTCTATATACTTTCGAATTTGACACAAATTTCAACATGAAAAATGTTAGAATTTGCATAACTAATTCAAATCCATTTTTCGTTTAACTAAATAATTATTCTAACTATTGAAACTATTAATTATTTTACCATTTGGATATAATTTGAATATAAATATCTTACAATTTTTGTTTTCTCTCGTGATCTTCCGAGTGAGTCCAGAGCATACAAGGCATCCCGGGTGATTTATATAAAGTTCGACAAAGCGAGTTGTACCTTATTGTGGTGAATTTGAGATCTTCGTCTACAACAGAAAAACCATAGTTTTCCTTCGAAGGTTTACTCTGAGCATTCTTTCGCCATCTTTTCAAAACATAGTGTGGTGGAATTTCTTTGATATTTCTGATCTCAAGAACCTTCAGTACCTGGCAACACGGAAGACCTACATTGCAGGAGTGTATGCATTAGCAGCTTGCCAAAGTAACCGCACGGGTGCAACCCTTTGCGTCATTTGAACTCCAAGGTAGTTAGCTTGTTGTTCAACTAGACGTTTCTCCTCCAAAAATTTATCATGACTGTTAAAGAAGTACCGAAGCTCTATTTCTGTTTTAAGGATATCTGTCAATATGGTATCCGTAATATCACTTCGAAGTCTGGAGGACATGTCCTTCACATAGAATCTCTGCATTTCTATTATTCTTACTACTTCCTCTGCGAGGTTCACTGTTAGTAACATCGTTCTGAACCAGAAAGTGCTCAAGGAAGGTTTGTCATGCAGCTTTGCTTGCAAAATAAGCTCAACTTACTCCAGGATGGTATCGGTACTATCACTTCGAAGTGTGCCTGCAATATCTGCGCAGAATATATGACGCCCATAAGGCAAAGCCCATATGGCTGCACAGAGGGCTGGTTACAGCGGCCCTGTGTGAAAAGCACATCTCAAAAGTGCGTGGGTGGCCGCTGGTTGAGATGATAATGAAGTCAGGCTGGTCATAGTTGTCAAGCACTCAATGCTTGCCAGCTTTTGACCGGTCAATACAAATTATTGGTTAAACTTGCACCTACTCCGTTCATAATCACAGAATAGGTATAAATATCATTTAGGCTAACAAAATCTCGTTTATTATTACAGAATATTTGTGAACACTTTTTCAACAGAACTATGATCATGTATTCAACGTTTACTATTACACATCACCAACAACATCCCTGTTAGTCTTCTGAAATTTCTTCGTGTAGAGATGGTCCATGAACCCTTGTCCCTTGCTTATGATCGCTTCGGCCGTAACGATGGAGCATCTTCATTATTTAACGGGATGGTGGGGTCAGCTTTCACTGTGAAGGGTGGAATTTCAACAAACTTATTATAATCTTCTGACATGTCTGTTGTGTCCTCGATTCCCACGATGTTTCTTTTCCCTGAGAGAACTATGTGACGCTTCGGCTCATCGTATGATGAATTTGTTTCCTTATTTTTTTCTTTTCTTCGGTCTGGAAGACATGTCCTTCACATAGAAGACCTGAGCCACATCATTGGCTAGGACGAATGGTTCGTCATTGTAACCAATATTGTTGAGATCCACTGTTGTCATTCCATAAAGCGGGTCTACCTTTACCCCTTCTCCATTCAGGTTGACCCATTTGCACTTGAACAAAGGGACCTTAAAAGAAGGTCCATAGTCAAGTTCCAATATCTCCTCTATGTAACTATAGTATGTGTCATTTTTTCCATTCTCGTTTGTTGTATCAAAGCGGACTCCACTGTTTTGGTTGGTGCTCTTCTTATCTTGGGAGCTTGTGTAAAATGTATTCCCATTTATCTTGTACCCTTGAAAACTCCCAATAGTCGAAGATGGTGACCCTACCAACATGTACAGCTGATCTTCAACAGTGGTGTCATTTATAAGATGTGTTTGCAACCAACTTCCGAAAGTCTCCATGTGTTTGCGTTTAATCCATGAGTCATCCTTCCCCGGGTTTGCAGACCGTACAATATTCTTGTGTTCCTCGAGATACGTAGCGATGAATATAGAATTTTGTAGAACTGTGTAGTGTGCTTTGGTGAAAGAATGCCCGTCCCTAGGTATCATTGTTTTCTTTCCCAGCGTTCCTTTTCCCCTCAGTCTCCCCTCATGCCGCGATTCAGGAACACCAATTGTCTTAAGGTCAGGAATAAAGTTAACACAGAACCCAATGACCTCCTCTGTTCCATAGCCCTTCGAGATGCTTCCTTCTGGCCTAGCACGGTTATGAACATATTTCTTCAAGACTCCCATGAACCTCTCAAAGGGGAACATATTGTGTAGAAATACCGGACCAAGAATATGAATCTCTTCACATAGGTGAACCAGGAGATGAGTCATAATGTTGAAGAATGATGGTGGGAACACCAACTCAAAACTAACAAGACACTGGACCACATCCCTCTGTAATCTTGTCAGAATTTCTGGATCGGTTACCTTCTGAGATATTGCGTTCATGAATGCACATTGCTTCACAATGGATACTCGAACATTTTCCGGTAGAAGCCCCCTCAATGCAGTCGGAAGCAACTGCGTCATAATCACGTGGCAGTCATGAGACTTCAGGTTTTGGAATTTTTTCTCTGCCATGTTTATTATCCCCTTTATATTCGACGAGAAGCCAGACGGAACCTTGATACTGTAAAGGACTTCAAAGAATATTTCCTTCTCTGCTTTAGTAAGAGCGTAGCTGGTTAAGTAATGGCGCCATGTATCTGTGTGCTTGTTGCTTGGGTCTTTCATACGTTGCTGGTCCTCCCGTGCTTTTGGCGTATCTTTGGACTTCCCATACACGCCCAGGAAGCATAGCAGATTGACACAGAGATTCTTTGTCAAGTGCATCACGTCGATCGAAGACCGGACCTCTAAAACTTTCCAATAGGGTAGCTCCCAAAATATAGATTTCTTCTTCCACATGGGTGCGCGCTTATCAGGGCCGTACGGAACTGGTTGGCTGCCAGCAGCATTACCAAAGATTACTTCTAGGTCCTTGACCATATCGAATATATCATTACCACTACGGAGCTCAGGCTTCTTCCGGTTATCTGCCTCACCTCTGAAATGCTTCCCTCCTTTCTTTCTTACGGGATGCTTGATCAGAAGAAATCTACGATGCCCCAGGTATACAACCTTTTTACATTTATCCAAAAAAAACACTGTCAGTCTTATCTAAACAGTGTGTGCATATTAGATGCTCAAGTTTATGTTGGTAGCATGTCACCTCAGAAATTATATGTTTGTATCGTTTACCTACTCGAGGACGAGTAGGAACTAAGCTTGGGGATGTTGATACGTCATAAACATATCCTTAATTTCTTATGTTCCATGTTGTTTTCATGCCATATGCTACATGTTTTCCTTACACTTTACGTCATTTTTATCGATTTCTGGGGACTAACCTATTGAAAAGATGCCACAGAGCTAGTTCCTGTTTTCTGCTATTTTTAGTTTCAGAAAAATTGTTCAAGAAATAATCTCAGAATTAGAAAATTCGAAGCACGGAAGTCTTAGAATTCCCTAAGGTTCCACAGAGTCCCGAAGAGCCCCGTAGGGGGGGCACAGGGGGACCACACCATAGGGCGGCGCGCCCCTGGCCGCGCCTGGGGATGGTGTGGGCCCCTCAGGCGCCCACCGCCATCGCCATTTCGCCTATATATTCTCCCTGATGCGTGAACCCAAAAAATATACCACTTTTCCACGAAAAACACCCGAGGCCGCCGTTATCGTCAACCCTAGATCGGGAGGCTTTTGGAGTTCTCCCCGACACCCTGCTCGGAGGGAAATCATCACCAGAGGGCTCTACACCACCATGCCCGCCTCCGGAGTGATGCGCGAGTAGTTAATCCTTGGACTACGGTTCCATAGAAGTAGCTTTATGGTTGTCCTCTCCCCTTTATGCCTCATGTTTAGATCTCGTGAGCTGCCCTACATGATCGAGATCAACTTATTGTAATGCTACATGTTGTGTTTGCTGGGATCCGATGATTATTGAATGCTATGTCTCCTGATTATCAATCTATCATGTTATCTTCATGTGTATGTTATTTATGATATTGCATGCTCTCCGTTGTTAGTAGATGCTCTGGAGAACTAGATGCTAGTGACTCCAAGAGGGAGTATCTATGCTCGATAGTGGATTCATGCGTCATTTGCATCTGTGCTCGAGTGACTGAAACGTGACGAATGGAGGATGTGTTGTTTCCATTAGGGAGAAAACAACGATGTTTACATTGTTTACATTACACACTTTTCTTACTGCGATTATCTGTTGCTTGCGACTTAATACCCAACGTTTGTTCCGATGCTATTCAGAGGGTGGATTATTAGTCATAGATGCAGTTGGATGACGGTCTATGTATCTTGTTGTAATGCTCGCATGAATCTCATAGTAATCATCATGTCATGCATGTTTCATTATCTATCAATTGCCCAGCTATAATTTGTTCACCATGCATGTTAGCTATCTTTTATGGAGAGACACTTCTAGTGAACTGTGGACCCCGGTCCAGTTTCTCATACTGATAATACAACCACTGATTCCACTATTTTCACACTGCTACTGTTGTTTTCATATTGTTCTTATATTGTTTTCCACACCATATGTTTAACCTCTTAGTATGCAGCAAAACCGGTGAGATTGACAACCTCGCTACTCAAAGTGAATTGATTGTGTTGTGTAGGTTCCACGTTGGTGCCGAACCGGTAGTGCGCCCTGCCACCTCAGCTGCATCAATCTTCGGAAGTTGCTTCTTTCTCCTATTGGTCGATTCAACCTTGGTTTCTTTGCTAAGGGAAACTTGCTGTTGTGCTCATCAAACCTTCCTCTTGGGATCTCCCAACGAGTGTAAGACGTGCACCATCAGGCTTCGACTGGCTCGTGCACGACATACGAGATCTTTGGGAAAGTCCATGAGTCAAGATTTCTCCTCTATAATCTAAACCGATGACTCGAACAAATCGTGCTAAAGCACTCTGCTCACCAGATCGCACAAATGCGTTGAAATTCTGGATGTCATACTCATTGCATGAAGGTAAGACCCATGGATCAGTTCAACGGCCTGGGAGTTGCACCTCTGCTGCGCTACCTGGGTTTTTTCCATACCTACGGGTATGATGAAAATCCTAACGGACACGTTGGGTAAAATGAACTGTCAACTGGAATTCGACTCGATAATACCTCAGTGGCTCGAGCAGAGTTATCCCAGGTTTTCTTGGGTTCGAGCCTGAGGACTCGAAGCCCGAGTAGGGCAATGGTGTTTTCTCCCGAGTGAGATTAATTTACCTCGATCCGTCGAGTGAGTTAATCCTATTGAGTCATATTTTTTAGAGCAGACTACAAAAAGATATTTGAGTCACCTTGATTTCGGGTTTGAGTCCCTTGATCGAGTCTTCGACTATCAAGCACTCGGGGGGCTACTAACGTGGGGGTACTCGAGAGACCCCCCACTGTGGGCCTAACGGGTGCAAATCATCAGGGGGTACCTCGGGAAAGTCTTTGGGAAGTACGAGTCCAAGAAAAGGCAGGCGTAGGAAACGACTTGCTGAAGAACTTAGGGTAGGATAGAACTGACTCGGGATCGATTCCTACTCATTTACAACCTCTCAGACCCAACCCCCTATATAAGGGATAGGAGGGGATCATTGAACAGACAAGCAACCCTAGATCATAGCTCCGCAAGATCTAATATGTGTGGCACCCCTGTAATCTGTTTCACTCCATCGAAATAAGAGAAATTAGGCGGGCGGTACCCTGTCTAGCTGAGTAGTCCACCATCATCTTTTCCCTTACAAAACCACGGGTCCCTAACCATGGGGATTGTTGAGGTACCATCCTCTTCATGAGTATTCTCAATCTTGAACTATCATAATGAATGAATACTTTTGCGACCACCCAGTGTTAGCCTTTTTTATCACTCAGTTTACGGTGTGATACTTGACTATACAAAATGATCCTTACAGTAAACATCATTGAATATTCCCATGGTCTAATGAAGCAAACAAAACAACCATTATGTGAAGATACTACTTATCAAAACTTATCTCATAATATCTCAACTACTTGGGTCTATCCAGACACAATGTTGAAACAACATTGTGCTCCCATTAATATTGACACAATAAATGTCCAAGACCAGGAAAACGTGGTCATCAAATATAAACCTATGTTTCTGTGAGACATAACAAAGAGTTATAACGGTGTGTTTATGTTTCTACACATGCGTATGGGTTTTCCTATGAATCTTATATTCAGTGAAGATAACGGTTATAGCATAAAAACATAATACATTAAATATGAAACTGATATATTTTATTGTCTCTTAGGCATACATCCAACATAAACTAGTTTTTTCTTACTCGCATGGCTGCATTTAGTCCTAAGGAATCCTTCGATGCTTTCAAAGCATAAAGCTTAGTGGATTTGGCTAACTCTTATCCAAATGGTTTTGGTTCCATCCAACTCAAAGATATTGCTCATGACATTCCATTTTACATTGATAATGTGCAAGCAAATGGAAGATTTCAATGACTAAGCTCTATTTCTCAACTTGATAAGTTGGTGGTCAGTAAAAAACAAATATCAACATTTTCCTTTGGCCTATCGGCTCCTCAAGATAGCATTAGCACTATCAATTGCTTCTTCATCGGTAAATATGTGTTTCCGGCAACGAAAATAGTGAAGATTGTGCTACATGATCGCATATATAGGTCATGAATTCATTAATGAGTGTATCATTTGCTTGCTAGAGCAAGGACTTCTATATTCAACTCAAATTAAGGATTTCATAACTGCATCTAAAGATGAAAGGTCGGTGGCGCGAAAAAATTAGAGCTAACTACTTTGTAAATGAAATTTTATTTATTATTATACACTAGTAATTGTTGTTTTTATGTATGTCGGTTTCTATATATATTTACTTACTCTGATCTTGGGGATATTAGTGTTTTGACACCGGCGTTTTTTTCCTAGAATCACTCAGGCAGACACCCCCCCCAATTCCCCCTTATATATACGGTAGAATTAGAACTACATGCACCGAGTTGGTTGCATGTAGCTAAGGTAAACAAAAACATGATTTGGCCATTCCCGTCGGTTAAACTTTAATTTTTTTTACTATGAATCATGTTTTAGCTATCCAGCTAGAAAATCTGAAAATCATAAGGTTAGATTATCCTAAAAAAATTCTAGGATTTTATATTTTCTTGATTTTTATGCATATTGTGAATAGAAATTACTCCCTCCGTATCAAAATGTAAGATGTTTTAGCTTTTCTGGGTAAAACGTATTTACACAATAAACATGTCTAGATACATTTTGCGTAGGAAAAGCGAAAACATCTTACATTTTAATATGGAGGGAATAGTAGTTAAAATTTATGACATTATGCTTTATGATAAGGAGGGAGTTGGCACCAGGCATCTGTCAATCCATGCATAGACCGGCAATCTTCTCCTTTTGTTTTATGAAAGAAGTCATTTGTCCGTTCTGAAATACTCTCTCCGTCTTAAAATAATTGACTCAACTTTGTATAAATATGTATGTATGTATGTGTGTATACACTAAAACATGTCTATATTAATTTATATTTAGATAAATCTAAATCAATTATTTTGAGATAGAGGGAGTAGTTTGTTTTGTGGTTTTAGAACTTGATGAAATAAAACCATGATAACTATTTTGATACACATGGAGTACTTTTCACCACAGAGAATACAACACACCTTTTCTTTGTTCCCTTGATAGTAAAAAGAAAAGAACACAAACGAGGAGACATCACAAAAGGGGAAAACGAGAAAACTCATCGAGTTTGCTAGTTTGGGCACTGCGAGGAAACCACCGTTCAGTCGTCAGCCGAGCACAAACCATGGAGCGAAAATCTGACCATCCACAAACTATCTTACAAGCCACACGTACGCATGACACCATCAAGACTTACCGAAATACAGGATATAAAAAGGGAAACGCTGTGAATCACCCGGGGGATCGCGCATCTCGATCCCCCGCCTTGCTGTCACGCACGCGCGGACGAGGTCCACCTTATCCGCACACCCTGCTACCGAACACCCTGCTACCGAACGGGGGAGATGGCCTTCTGCTCCCGGCCCGCCGCCTTGAGACGGAGCTCCGCGCCGCCCGCTCTCCAAGGTCGCCGACGAGTCCCCCTCCTCCCCCCCGGAGCCGGTGTCCTCTTCGTCGCCGCCGAGTGCGAGATGCATCCTCCCCGGGCCGCGCTCCGCCGCCGGCGTGGATGGGAACGAGCCGCTCCGCCTCTCCAACCTCCCGGCGTGGATGGGAACGAGCCGCTCCGCCTCTCCAACCTCCTCTCCAACCTCCCGGACCCGGAGCCCGTCGCCATGGTCGCCGAGCCGCTCCGCCTCGCCTCCCGACGCCTCGCGCTCCTCCCCGTCAACGACAACCCTGATGCCTCGCTCGCCGAAGGCGGCTCCCACTGGACCCTCCTCGTCCTCGAAGCCACCACCGACGCCACCCGCCCGCGCTTCGTCCACCACGACAGCCTCGGCGTCGTCAACGTCCAAGCCGCGCGCTGCCTCGCCGACGCACTCCGCCCGCTGTTCCCCGATGCCGATTTTTTTTGTGCTACTTTTGTGTAATTTTTTTGCTTTTTTTGTACAAAACTTTTGCTACCACAATTCCGGCGAGGTCCGATTTTTTGCTCTAATAGACTAAATTTTTTGCTACAATAAGGTTTTTTTTTGCTTTTTTAGTATAATTTTTTTGCTCCGCTATTACTCCGGCGAGCAAAAGTCTCCGGCGACGGTTCCGGCGAAATCGGCTTTTTGCTACCGTAGCAAAAAAAATTGCTACAGTAACTCCGGCGAGGTCTCCGGCGAGTCTCCGGCAAGATCTAACCTTTTCCTGTGTTTTTTGGGGTGAAACGTTTTTTTGCTACGGGAGCAAAAGCGGGACATTTTTTTGCTACGGGGAGCAAAAGCGGGACTTTTTTTTTGCTACGGGGAGCAAAAGCGGGATTTGGCCCCAAAAAGGGGACACGTGTCAGCAGGGGGAGGCGGGGGATGGAATTTTTCCATCCCCGGGGGACGCCCAGCAGTCTCCATATAAAAAGCAGCTTAACCAGCAAAACATAGCATCGTATTGCTGTCACAAAAGAACCCAGTCAAGCTGGTCCTGTAAAAAAAAAAATCATACTGGTAGCAGTTAACAAACCGGGCCCACTGAGAGCTTGTTTGGATAACTTAATCAAGTTTGTAGTTCCAAAGCTAAAATCCCCGTCAATCCAAGGGTGAAGCAAATTATCTTGTACCCTTACCTCGCAATCACATTTCAAATGTATGGACGTTGTAGTTGCTGAGAACGATCAGCACGCCCCCGAACGGAACCCGAAGACGCTCTGGCCAACGTCGTGAAGCACCTCGAACGTCCGCTGCTGCACGTTGCCGATGATGCTGATTCTGCTGCTGGCAGCAAATGCGAGGCAGTCGGCGGCCATGATGCCGTCGTAGACGAGGTCGGCAACCGCGCCGCCGTCGAACATCAGTTCGATAGCGGGTACCGAGACGTTGTCCAGCCCTGTGAAATCGTAGCACGTGTCGAAGAGGCTGAAGTCCGGAGCCCTCTTGTAGTCCGTCATGCCCGCCCTGAAGGCCGACCTGAGCGCGGAGTACGCCCTGGGTGGCAGCCGCGTGATGATGGTGCCCGAGTCCATCACCGACCCGTTGGCGAAGACGGAGGGCGATATGCGAAGCCAGTTCCCGCCCACGGCGATGTCCTGGAGGAGAATGCCGTAGAACGTCGGCACCGTCTCGCTCCTGAGCATCGGCGTCGTCACGAAGCCTGCCGTGCTGTTCGGCGCGCCGAGCGTGAGGAACCCGGGGTTGCTCGGGGTGTCTGGGAGGCAGTACGAGAAGGCCTTGCCGTACGTGGCCGCCGTCTGCGACACCAGAGACTCCACGTCGCCACCGAGCCCCATGAGCCCGTCGGTTTGGTCGTCGAACCCATCCGCCTGTTGGAATTTTGTATGGGCTATGTATATGGGCTCACATGTCTAGCCCACTAAGCCCACTAAAATCCTGAAATTGTCATGGCCCATTCATGAATAATAAGTGGAGTGAGTGGGACTAAAGTTTAGTCCCACATTGCTAGTTTGGAGAGAGTGGGAGCACCTTATAAGGTGAGCCATTCTAGCTCATGTATGAGTAGGTAAGGCAAGAGGAGAGGTGTGCCACACGCGCGCTCCTCCTCCTCCGCCGCCCGCCTCGCCACGCCTCGTCACGACGCGCCGCGCCGCGCCGCGGGTTGCGGGAATGAGCCGAGAGCGTTTATTTTGTCGATTGGGAAAACTTAATGAGTCATTAATTTGGTAATTAACGGACGCGTTAATTCCAAAACCGTTTCCGTTTCCTTTCTGGATCGTGGACCGCTCCATCCCTCCTTCCGGCGTGCACCGCGAGAAGGGACAGCAGGCCTCCGGAACCCCGCCTCTTGTGATCCTGTACGGGAGAGGGGCGATCAGGTTTTTGGGGAGCGCACTCGCGCGACTGCTGACGGCGACGACTTCTTCCCCGACCTAGGCAACCTCTTCATCAACGACATGGCCGACACTGGGGACAACAACAACGGCGGTGCCGCTACCGCTCCATCGTACGTATCTCTCTTTCATCTGTATGAGATGTTACTGCAATTCGTATGTCTAGTACTTGCAATAGATTGTATCAATCTGTCTACTGTGCTTCATCTACTGCTATTTCGAATTAAATCATGTGCTAAATTGCTAATATATTCAACAATCCAAAAACCTGATTATAGGCAATTTCTTGCACCTGCGCCGGCTGTCATTGCGGCGACAAGGCCAGTCCCTTTCAAGGGCGTGGACTTTAAGAGGTGGCGCACGAGAGCAGTGCTATGGTTTCAAACCTTGCGCTGCTATGCGGCCACCAAGGGCAAGCCTGAGGGCGATCTCAATCCAGCACAGCTGGAGGCCTTTGAGGATATGGACACTATGTTTAAAAGTGCCCTCCTCGGTATTATCGATGATTCCATCGTGGATCCGTATATGTCGTTTGATAACGGCAAGGATATGTGGGCTGCACTCGAGGCCAAATTTGGGGCCTCGGATGCTGGCAGCGAGCTGTATGTCATGGAGCAATTCTATGACTACAGGATGACTGATGAGCGCTCTGTTGTTCAACAGGCTCACGAGATACAGTCACTCGCTAAAGAACTTGAGCACTTTAAGTGTATGTTACCGGACAAGTTTGTGGCCGGAGGCATTATTGCCAAGCTTCCATCTTCATGGAGCACCTTTGCTACTTCTCTAAAACACAAGAGACAGGAGTTTTCCGTAATGGACCTCATCGGATCTCTTGTGTGGAAGAGAAGGCGAGAGCAAAGGATACACGTGCTCGGGTTGCTGAGGTAGGTTCTTCTGCTCATGTGGTACAGAAGAAATTACCCGCCCAACAAGCCTAAATATATCAAGAAGAAATCCGAGGGTAAAGGCAAGCCCGATGGCAAGTTTAAGCCGTCGCACTCTACCAACTTCAAGAAGAGAAGGGATCATGTCACGTTTGCGGTGAACTGACCCATTGGGCTCCAAAGTGCCCTAAGCGTTATGAGCTGCAGCAGCAGGAGAACAGCGGCAAGACCGCCAATGTTGTCATGGCTGACACTGAGATGAAGGACTCTGGGTACGGTATTTCCCACTATTCTTTCAGTTTGTCATTCACCTGAATGGTTAATTGACACAGGTGCCAATGTACATGTTTGTGCTGATGCTTCTATGTTCTCTTCTTATCAGGTCACAGGGACTTCCCCCGTGCTGATGGGGAACGGGTCACATGCTACTGTTCGTGGTGTTGGTACGGTCGATCTGAAGTTTACTTCGGGGAAGATCGTGCGACTGAAGAACGTTCATCATGTGCCCTCCATCAATAAAAATCTCGTCAGCGGCTCACGTTTATGTCGAGATGGTTTTAAGTTGGTTTTCGAGTCTAATAAAGTTGTAATTTCCAAGTATGGACAATTTATTGGTAAAGGCTATGAGTGCGGAGGCTTGTTCCGCTTATCCTTGTCAGATATTTGCACCAAAGTTATTAATAATGTTTGCCACGATAATGATTGTGATGTTTTGGCATTCGCGACTTTGTCATATTAATTTTGGTTGCATGACGCGGTTAGCAATATGAGTTTAATTCCGAAATTCAGTACTATTAAAGGTTCCAAATGTCAAGTGTGTGTTCAAGCTAAACAACCTCGCAAGTCTCACAAGACCGCGGAGGCGAGAGACTTGGCACCACTAGAACTTATACATTCTGATCTTTGTGAGATGAATGGCGTATTGACCAAAGGTGGAAAGAAATATTTCATGACACTTATTGATGACTCCACTAGATATTGTTATGTGTATCTTCTGAAATCTAAAGATGAAGCTTTAACTTATTTCAAGAACTATAAGGCCGAAGCAGAGAACCAACTTGATCGTAAAATTAAACGGCTTAGGTCTGATCGTGGTGGAGAGTATTTTTCCAACGAGTTTAATTCTTTTTGTGCTGAACACGGTATTATTCATGAGAGGACGCCTCCCTACTCACCTCAGTCAAATGGAGTGGCTGAAAGAAAGAACCGAACGTTGTCTGATTTGGTTAACGCCATGTTAGACACTTCGGGTCTCTCCAAGGCATGGTGGGGGAGGCGCTAATGACTGCATGTCATGTCCTAAACCGAGTTCCCACAAAGAATAAAACCATTACTCCATTTGAGGAATGGGAAAGGAAAAGGTTAAAACTCTCCTACCTACGTACTTGGGGTTGTTTGGCGAAAGTCAATATACCAATTCCCAAGAAGCGCAAGCTTGGACCAAAAACCGTAGATTGTGTTCTTCTGGGCTATGCTTTAATAGCATTGGTTATAGATTCTTGGTAGTAAAATCTGAGGTATCCGACATGCATGTTGGTACGATTATGGAGTCGAATGATGCGACTTTCTTTGAGAACATATTTCCTATGAAGGATATGTCTAGCTCATCAAATCAGGAGAAACCTGTTTCATCTAGTCAGGAATTAGCTGAGATTCCTGAATCCACCATTCCGATAGAACACGTTGAGAATCCCGAGGAGGATGACAATGAAGTTCCTGTAAGGAGCAAGAGACAGAGGACTGCAAAGTCCTTTGGTAATGATTTCATTGTATCTCGTGGATGACACACCCAAGACTATTTCAGAAGCTTATGCATCTCTTGATGCTGACTACTGGAAGGAGGCTGTCCGTTGCGAGATGGATTCCATCTTGGCTAACGGAACCTGGGAAATCACTGATCGTCCTTATGGGTGTAAACCTGTAGGATGTAAGTGGGTGTTCAAGAAAAAGCTTAGGCCTGATGGTACAATTGAAAAGTACAAGGCAAGGCTTGTGGCCAAGGGTTATACCCAGAAAGAAGGTGAAGACTTCTTTGATACTTACTCACCTGTGGCTAGACTGACCACTATTCGTGTGCTACTATCTCTGGCTGCCTCACACGGTCTTCTCGTTCATCAAATGGACGTTAAGACGGCTTTCCTTAATGGAGAGTTGGACGAGGAAATTTACATGGATCAGCCAGATGGTTTCGTAGTACCGGTCAGGAAGGCAAGGTGTGTAAGTTGTTGAAGTCATTATACGGCCTCAAGCAAGCACCTAAGCAATGGCACGAGAAGTTTGAAAGGACTTTGACTGCTGAAGGCTTTGTTGTAAACGAAGCTGATAAGTGTGTGTACTATCGCCATGGTGGGGGCGAGGGAGTTATTCTATGTCTATACGTTGATGACATATTGATCTTTGGGACCAATCTTGATTTAATCAAGGAAGTTAAGGATTTCTTATCTCGCTGCTTTGAGATGAAGGATCTAGGAGTAGCTGATGTTATCTTGAACATCAAGCTGTTGAGATGATATGGTGGGATCACACTGCTTCAATCTCACTATGTGGAAAAGGTCTTGAGTCGCTTTGGGTATAGTGACTGCAAGCCTTCTTCAACTCCATATGATGCTAGTTTGTTGCTTCGAAAGAATCAACGGATTACTAGAGATCAACTGAGATATTCTCAGATTATAGGCTCGCTTATGTATTTGGCGAGTGCCACGAGGCCTGACATCTCTTTGCTGTGAGCAAATTGAGCCGGTTTGTTTCCAATCCGGGAGATGATCATTGGCGTGCGCTTGAGAGAGTTATGCGCTATTTAAAAGGCACTGCGAGCTATGGAATTCACTATACCGGAAACCCGAGGGTTCTGGAAGGATATAGTGATTCTAATTGGATATCTGATGCTGATGAGCTTAAGGCCACTAGTGGTTATGTTTTTACACTTGGTGGTGGCGCTGTTCCTGGAAGTCTTGCAAGCAGACCATCTTAACGAGGTCAACTATGGAAGCAGAACTCGCAGCATTAGACACAGCCACTGTTGAGGCAGAGTGGCTTCGTGAGCTCTTGATGGACTTGCCTATGGTTGAAAAACCAATACCCGCAATCCTAATGAACTGTGATAAATCAAACTGTGATCGTCAAAGTGAACAGTTCTAAGGATAATGCAAAGTCATCAAGACATGTGAAGAGGAGATTAAAATCTGTCAGGAAATTGAAGAACTCCGGAGTTATTGCGTTGGATTATATCCAAACGTCTATGAACTTGGCAGATCCCTTCACAAAGGGTTTATCACGGAATGTGATAGATAATGCATCGAGGGAGATGGGTTTGAGACCCACGTTATGAGTTGCCCACAGTGGTAACCCACTCTATGTGATCGGAGATCCCGTGAATTAGAAGTGGGAGACAAGCTGTTGGTCGGCTGAGAGGGGAGTATCCTTATATTTTATTCCACTCCATAAAAGATGCAATACTCTCCTGATCTGTACGGTAGGTTGACATTTGTCTTAATGTGTTCCAAGTGGCTTATTTATATAAGCAGAGATGTGTCCTACAGAACATCTCCTGAGGAACTCACCTATATGAGTCTGACTGTTAAACGTCGCAGTCTATGAGAATCGGGTGCTCTCTAATAAACTCATGAAAGGCCTTCGGAGTATGACGCATACGCTCCAAACCGCGGGGAAGCCTTGCGGCAGCCTAGTATCGGTTCAGACGTTGTGTAAAACTGGTATCACAGCAAACTTGTAGTTCAAGGCATAGTCCACTATTCAAGTTGTGAACTAGTGTAGCATGATGTTCTAAGTGGAAGTTCAACTTAACAGTCTCCACTAACACCGGTATATAAACAATGTTTTGGAACAGAGTTTATGAAATGTGCTAATGACACTTTGTGGGGGATTGTTGGAATTTGTATGGGCTATGTATATGGGCTCACATGTCTAGCCCACTAAGCCCACTAAAATCCTGAAATTGTCATGGCCCATTCATGAATAATAAGTGGAGTGAGTGGGACTAAAGTTTAGTCCACATTGCTAGTTTGGAGAGAGTGGGAGCACCTTATAAGGTGAGCCATTCTAGCTCATGTATGAGTAGGTAAGGCAAGAGGAGAGGTGTGCCACACGCCGCTCCTCCTCCTCCGCCGCCCGCCTCGCCACGCCTCGCCTCGTCACGACACGACACGTCACGACGCGCCGCGGGTTGCGGGAATGAGCCGAGCCGAGAGCGTTTATTTTGTCGATTGGGAAAACTTAATGAGTCATTAATTTGGTAATTAACGGACGCGTTAATTCCAAAACCGTTTCCGTTTCCTTTCTGGATCGTGGACCGACTCAGACGTGGGGTTACGCCCACGTCTCTCCCAGCCCGCATATAAATACGCGCATACGGTAAACCCTAGCCGCCACTTCGTCTTATGGTTTCGCACCACCGTTCCAAAGCACTGCGCCGCCAATCAAGTCTTCTCCATCCCTCCTTCCGGCGTGCACCGCGAGAAGGGACAGCAGGCCTCCGGAACCCCGCCTCTTGTGATCCTGTACGGGAGAGTGGCGATCAGGTTTTTGGGGAGCGCACTCGCGCGACTGCTGACGGCGACGACTTCTTCCCCGACCTAGGCAACCTCTTCATCAACGACATGGCCGACACTGGGGACAACAACAACGGCGGTGCCGCTACCGCTCCATCGTACGTATCTCTCTTTCATCTGTATGAGATGTTACTGCAATTCGTATGTCTAGTACTTGCAATAGATTGTATCAATCTGTCTACTGTGCTTCATCTACTGCTATTTCGAATTAAATCATGTGCTAAATTGCTAATATATTCAACACCGCCTTGTGGCTGCAACCGAACTGGAAGCTGGGGACAGTCTCTGAGGCGGTCAGCGCCAGTGTGTCGGACCCGTAGGTGCCGGTGGTGTTGGAGCCGTCGCCGTACGTGACAACGTACTGGCACTCCGAGCCGGAGCAGCCATTGCCTTCGTCGGCGAGCTGCATGCACGGCGCGGAGGTGCACGAGAACGGGACGTAGGTGGTGGACTTGACGGGTTGGAAGAGGACCGAGCCGTTGGAAGAGGTGCAGTGGCAGCAGTGCACCCATGATATGTCAACTGCCGGTGTCGATCATCATGTTCTGGGTCACGGCCGGGGTGCCGATGGCGACGGTGATCACGTACTGCAGCGTGTCCAGGGCGGAGCCCAGGTTGGTCGGCACGGTAATCTTGGATGGACTCAGCTCGTCGTTGTCGCCGCCGACGCCGTAGTACTTCCGCTGGACGTATTCAGCTCGGAGTTGGTCACGCAGGAGAAGCTCCGCGATGGTTGGCTCGTCCGTGGATGGCGCCGGCGCGCACGGGCCATACCGGTGGCTTAACCGCACCGTGGACGACGATGGAGTCACTGCAAACGACGGCAACATATCAGAAACTGCGATGTGGCCGCATGCATTGGACAATCGCAGACGGATTCAGCCTTCTCTGTGCCGGTGGCGAACATCTTAAAGACGCTGCCTGCATGTCCTGCATGAGCAGTGATAGAATGGTAGCCGCACAGCAAGAGAAGTAGCACCGTATTAGCAGACGTCTTCGCTGTTTGATCCATGCTTGCTTCTCTCTCAGAACCCATGTTGGATGGAGGGATCAGACTGGTTAATTCTGAACTGAAGGCAGGCACGCAACCAGGCAAGTTGGATGGATGTTCCCAGCTTGCCTAAAATCGTTGGAAGGCTTGTCCAGGAAGGCAGGCACGCAACCAGGAAAGTTGGAAGGCTTGGAACAGGCCTCGTAGTAGTTGACTTTGCATATGTGAGGTGCACTGGCACGGCCTGCGTTCGTACCTAGGACGACCAAATGCGTGCATGCGTAAGATGATTTATGGAGTTTTGCATAATACTATATCTTAGAGCATCTCCGGCCGTTGGTACCCAAGAACGATTTTCGACAAATACTGCGCCGTTTGGGACTCTCTAGCGCTATTTTCGGCTTGGAGGGCGACGTCCAATCGTGAACCCAATTCCGCCCCCTCGGCCGTCTAGTTTTCGCCCAAATTTGACG
Organism: Alopecurus myosuroides; assembly: GCA_028641055.1. NCBI lineage: Eukaryota > Viridiplantae > Streptophyta > Magnoliopsida > Poales > Poaceae > Alopecurus > Alopecurus myosuroides. The sequence continues at coordinate 41,514 of JAPCYS010003509.1, forward strand.
TAGATTCAACTTTTTCCAAAATCCAGCACAATTTCGGTATACATTCAGTATAACATGATTTTATAATAAATTCGGCATAAATTCAATACAATATAATTTGTATCACAAAGTTTGTCACACAAATCAATGCATATCAAATATCCTCTTCTTCTCTAATTGGGGAGGAAATGGTGCGCCCGGGTGCATCGTCTGTTGGGGCCCACATGTCTGCCGGTGTCCTTTTATTTCCCATGTACTCCTGTGATGCGTCCTTGGGCCCAGCCCGTCGGTGAGCGTTCGGGAGGGACGTGTTTTGCTCATGGTTGTGTGCCCATGTGCCTGGTTGGGCCGCATGCTGCGCGCCTTGCGCGTGTCGTGGTGTTGGTATTTTCAACTCAGGCTTGCGGTGACGCGTCGGTGCTAGACTGCTGGTTGGTTTTGGGGCCTGCTGGTGCGTCATGCGTGGGGTGGGGCGGCGACTATCCCGATTCCCCAATCCGGATGATGGCGTCTCCCAAGTCCCAACCCAGCCCTCTCTATCGAAGCCGACGAGGTGGTGGTGCACTTCCGACACAGTCGGCGGCGAATTCCCTCGAGGCGCTACTGCATTAGCACCGGAGAGCGGAGAGCTTCCAGGACGGTGGCCTACATGTAGGTATGAGGATTGAGAATTTTGTATATATGAGTGGAAATATTAGATGAATGAGATGTTGGGGATGTCGGCGCGTGGTCGCCGGAGGCAGGATGTCGGCTCGTGGGGAGATTCTGCATCGTAGATATATTTTTCGCTTGGATTCGATCTAGGTTTCGCCGGAGTGGCACTTGCAGCGATGCGTCTTCTTCACCTGCAAGTGGCCGCTGCAGCTGTTCCTCCTGGCCGTTTCCCCTGCAGTTACGCTCATGTCCTGCTCGATGTGAGGAACGGAAAATTTTGTTGTTGGACGTCCGGAAGGACCTCACGTCAATGACGGCCAAGTCTACTGCATTGCGTGTGGTTCGGGTAGGTGATTCACGAAGACTGCTCTTTGCGTCGCTGGTTAGTAGTAGCAGCTAGCAGCCTAGAACGATGAGCTCCCCATGCCTCTCTCTCCCTACTTTTTCAACTGTGTTCCTTCATTGCTTGGGTTGATGCATATTGAAGGTCAATAGGGTTCCTGCCGAAATGTGTCAGAGGACACCTCTGCACCAAATGGAGCCTCTTCTCCTTTTCCCCTTATTATGGGGTCATGTATGAACTGCACATCAAGCATATAGGAAGCCTTGGATTGTTATTAATTACAGTATTTCTTCCGACCTTGCCCGTTCTTGTGTAACATAATGCTTCTATCAGAGTTGTTAAATTCCCCATGTTTTTCTGATAATGACAATAAAATTTGTTACTGCTCTACAAAATATCCGGACCATTTTGCAATCTATCATGTCTGTATAGTCATGATGTTCTTGCAAGCATTCAAAATTACAAGTAAATTTTCATGTACTGTTTTCTTATTATTAGCTGAAATTAAAGAAAGGATAAAATACCAATTTATTATTTTTGTAAGACTTTAGACAACGAGTTATTTATTAATCATCTGAGGCTCACCAAGAAATTTACAATGAAAGGTATGAAATGCCATGTCATGATACTCAAATCTGGCATTTCGCACAGTTCGATACAGCAGATAAGTGTTAATGGAGTTGAAGCTTGAAATTTTGTTTCTTACTAAAAGGTCGTTTAATTAATGTGGAGTTGAAGCTTGAAATTTTGTTTCTTACTAAAAGGTCGCTTAATTAATGTTTGCTTGCATTCTTTCCGTCGATTGAGTCTGTATTATCTGGATTACTCTTCTTGGTTTACTGTTATCGGGTGAAAAAAGTACTAATCAGAGATCAAAAGTTGTATATTTCTAACTGATGGGGGGATGTGAGTTTGCAGGGCTGGTATCCGCTAGGTGGGAATATTTTCTTTTGTCTCTTCATAAGATTTTTGTATTTATGTCTCATGAAAATATTCCTCCGATATATGTAGAAACTTAACACTGTTTTGTTTTAGTTGCCTAGGTGGGTGACTACTTTGTGACTTATCGCTCCAAATGATCTCTTGGTGTTTATTTGGCGCACTATTCAACCATCAACGGCGCAGAGACAATGATTCATGCCGCTTTTCTACCGAAGTAAAATTTAGCCATGGTGTGGGTGCAATTCATCCAAAGGTGTGTGGTTCCTTGTTTGTTTTTCTCATTCATGAAGTAATACTATCATTTTAATATGCATTTTGTATTGTTTTTAACCATGATCTTTGGTGTGTAGTAACATTCTAAGACGTTTGCAAGAATGTATAATGCAATCCTTGGTTTAGTTTCTATATATCGGACGTATGACTTTTATCTCTTTTGGCTTTGTTCGCTCCTTCAGGATAACAATGGCTAAGTCTGTAACCATCTTATATGCATAGCAATTTTCTATAT